>JAJMAW010000048.1:0-53298 GCA_030565085.1 Sugiyamaella pinicola | reverse complement strand
ACGGGGGTGTTGTCGTTTAATGTCGACGAAGTAGTCCAGTTATAGTCTCCGGTTCAACTCACAGCCACCTTGCTTTCGTCACTACTACTATACTGATTTGCCAACGGCGATGCCTGTGATGAGTCTACAGACTCTCTTTCTTTCTTCAGCGAGATTTTTCACTGGCTTGACTCGTTTCTGTCACTGGCTTTTGATTCCTCGTTGATTGAGATTATTAAAAACAGTCTTGTCGAGGTCTTAGAAGTACCAAAATTCTTCGTTACCAACCAAAACTTTACTTTTGAACTTATTATCGGCGCGCGTGCTATGGGGATTTATTGAGGAACTCGGTGAATCTCGTCTGTCACTTTTAATCAAAGCCACGCGAATTTAGCACTTAATATTCCCAAAATGAATAAACGCGCCAATGTCGCGTTGCGGCGGGATCGAACGCAACCGCCTGTCATAGGCCGGGTAAGGACAATATTCAGTAAATAGCGTAAGAAGTGTAAATAGATCTGGCTATAGAGCAGAAAATAATACTACTGTGATAGAATTAGTGTCAGCTGTGTCAAACGAATGAAGCCAAAACAGGAGTTGGCTGATACATATAGCCAGAGCTTGACAGATCGATAAAATTAGAGCCTGTATAGGTATGTCACTCTTTTCCAGGGTTTGATCAGATATTCGATATTCGATGATCGTATTATCGAGCTCTGCGGCAGATTTCTGCTTGTGTGCTTCGACTACTGGGGTAAAAAGATCAAGTACCGCTAACTCGTGCGATCTCGCTTTCCTGGCCGCCGAGAGCGCTGCCGCGCTGCACGATTAAATATATCCGACATATAAGGCTGATGGCATCGAGCGAGATCGAAACTCTCCAGCCAGGGAGCGAAGTGCCTCCGGCGGTTGGGCTGCTCTGCTCAAACTCGTGGCTCCACCTTGCGGAGAAACGAAACGCTAATGTCTCTGGTGCCATGTGGTATTCGCACTCTGCGAAGCGGAGCTACGGGTCTGGTCAGCATCCGGAGGCCGAGCACAGGTGCGGCTGCCCTTAACGAGCGGCTGACAGTTATAGTTTAGTTACCCGGAGGCACAGTTCGGCAAATTCGTTTCAAATACAGCGGCAGCGATTCAATTCAGCTTCACTACTACTACACTTTAAAGAATTCAAGTCCAATTAATTCTTTATACAAGCTGAGATGGTAAGTATGGGTTTATGAAAGGAAATCTGACAGAAACTGGGAGGAACTGGCATTGTTTCGGTACTAACACACATACTCTAGCTGCCCTTATCTCTACTGAATGCCGCCCAAGGGCAACCCATGATGGTTGAACTCAAGTCTGGCGAAACTCTTAATGGGCATCTTGTCAGTTGCGATACGTGGATGAATTTAACCTTAAAAGAGGTCATTCAGACAAGTGCTGATGGCGAAAGTTTTTTAAAATTACCGGAAACCTATGTTCGAGGAAACATTATTAAATATTTAAGAGTTCCTGAAGAGGTATGTTTATTTTGCTGTTCTTTCCTGGCTGCTTTTCAGATCGGCATTTGTATTGATCAAGTCCACGTACGATCTGTAAGGTTGTGATGTCATTCCGTTAGCAGAAGAACTGATCGCTTTCTAACTCACATTCTAGCTACTTGATATGATTAAAGAAGATAGACAAAGCAGAAATGACTCGAGATATCAGCAACGTAATCAAGACCGAAACCAGCGGGGTGGCAGGAACCAAGGTCGGCCTGGTCAGAACCGTCCTGGCTATAACAGAAATTACAACCGTCAAGGCGGCCAAGGACAAGGACAAGGACAAGGACAGGGACAAGGTAGTGGCTATCAGCAGCATCATCAGGGTGGTGGCGGTGGCTATGGTAACAGACAACAACAACAACCACAGTCACAGCCACAGCATCAGCAGCGATGAATCGATATACCTGTAGGATATAGATGACATGAAAGAAATTGTAAATGAGCATGACAATTGATACGACCATAAATAATAGTATATATCAAAACCTTTTTTTGTAACTATAAGCGGAGCGGTACGAGCAGCCGGTCTAGCTGAAAGCGTGAGTTGCAGTCAGTCAAATTTTTACTTTTTTGTTAAAACACCTAATTGACGGCATACAATAAACTGTAACTGATAGACCTTAGATGGGGACGAGCTTGTTTATAGCATTGGATTGCAAGCAGAGGGAACCTGCGATGAGATTCATACAAGATTTAGAGGTATTTAACAATCGCCCAAGATCACGTGAAAAGGAAGAGATCCCTTTACGGAAATCTCAGGGGAGCTGATATTTAACCATATTTGTATTTCATGATGATGTATCTAAGTATCTTGTATCATTTCCTAATTACAGCGAAACGAGCGAAGCAAGCTACAGGTCTGGGCGCAGTCAAGCCTCCAGAGGAGAAGAAGGGTGGTCGTTTACGATAATATTATAAATGTCCTTCAGTCAATTTTGATTGCAGAGTAGATTTTTCTGACAAAGAAGAAGCTTGCAATGAATCCGACCGTTCCTGTGAGGATAAAGAATACAAAACTGATGAGAAAGCTGTATCCGAGATACAGTGCATTAGAGGTAAACCCACCGAGAGAAAGCTTACTGATCAGATAGATGACAGAATGAAGGAAAATATAGATGGATGCTGACCCGGAGAGGATAAATGAGCGCCATTGCCAGTGGTAGTTCTCTGCACAGAGAGTGAAGTAGATCATAAGCACAGTGACAGTGGAGGACGTGACAACCATGATGGTGAAACACAGAAATAGGAAACCGAACATGTAGTAAATTTTGTGAAACCAAATGGAGCTGAGAATGAAGTAGAGCTCTACAAAGATAGCGCAGAAGGGTAAGATACCGGCAATAAAGATACTGGGAATACGGCGGAGATAAGTTGGCTGGGAAGGGATTTGACGAGGAATTTGGTTTGTGCGGACGGGGGCTTGGAAGGCCTCTTTCTTCGTACCCAAGAATCCACCCACAACTGAGAGGGGCACTGAGATAACAAACCACATGGCAATAAGGGCAATCATAGTACCAATAGGAACGGCACCAGAAGATTGGGCGAAAATAAGAAGGAAATTGAGAATAATAAACGCAACGAACACAACACCGGGAACAACAATTGGTGTGAGAATAAGATTGAGTTTCCACGACTCGCCACCAAAAGTCTTGTATGCTCTAGCAGAGATGTATCCACCGATTATACCGAAAAAGGTATAGAAAAGAATCATAACAGTGGAGAGAGAACCACGGTTTGAAGGCGACACGAAGCCGAACAAAGCAAATACAAGAGTCACAATCGTCATAGCCAGAAGCTGACTTCCGCTACCAAGGAATACAGATAGAAGCATCTTGTGATGAGGAGCACGGAAAACGTCTCCATGAACAAGCTTCCATCCTGAATCTTCCTGAATGTCTTCACTAAGATCGATTTCATTATAACGAGCAATATCTTTACGAATAGCACGAAGAAGAATACCAGAAACAATGACAGTGAGGAAAGTAACGATAATAGCAGAATTGAAGAGCGAGAACCAGTGAATTTTGGGATCGTAAACATGAAGGTATTTATCCCATCTTGTAGCCCAAGAGGTGGCAGAAGGGATCCATGTGACAGAGTAAGAGAATCTAACTTCAGTTTCTTTATCAGTAGACTCTGTTTCGTGTAGCATAAGACGCTTGTCGTCGGGCTTGCATTGGAAATTTCCCTTGTCATCTGGTTTATTTTCTCTCGATGAAGGGTCGACAGTAACACCAACCACTCTATACTTGCCACTACGAGCTTGGTGGTATTCGACTTTGATGTCATAATGGTTATGAAGCGAAAATTCTTCCTTTTCATAATCCACCGTTCCAAGTGGGAAGCCAGCACTATAGAAAGTGGTGCCAGTATTTTCATCCTGCACTTCATGAGCAGCAGGCAAGCCATCAATCAACCAATTGAAGTTATATTCACTCCAAATCTTGCGAATCACAAACAAAGCATCACGAGCAGGATACTTGGCTGTACATAGCGACTTACACGATTCATTTTTCAGCATAAACAATTCAAAAGGGGAATTGAAGATTCTATCACCGAACAAAATAGAACCTAAGCTCTCACTCTGCTGTTTAGGGCCACCTTCAGGCACGCAGAACTGAAACGCCCGGAAATAATAATCATAAGAAACAACGCTACTCAAACCATTAGAGCTTCCGTAATAGTTTGAAGGTGTCATACTGTTAACGAAAAGAGGCACCCTCTCCTCTTTCTCATAATCAGTAGGCGCTACTCCGGGCAAATAGAATCCATTTACAACCGGAGATACGACTAACAACAATAGTGTTAGAACAGGATACAACATTGTGATGATATAAATAGTTAGACAATTGAAAGAACCAAGTCAGGTGGTCTGGTAAATACAAGTTTTTTTGCTTTTCTTCGTGATTTAGTCTTGTATTGTCTTCGTTTGTTTGGGATGATATCGATGTTGTCAAAGTTACCGCGTCAATTGGCGACAAGGATTATATAGCGTGTATAGCGGCGTGTCAAGTAGTGTTAGAGTGTCAACTTCAAGCTGGCCGCATCCACCCTGCATATAGTTGTGCAAAGAGCGCGGCTCGTTTAATGCGGCGCGGTAGATTAATCGGTTCGGTCTGCCTCTGGCGGCTGGGCTCTGCAAAGACTCGTTCTGCTTGCTTCGCGGGCGGCTTGAACTGCCATAGTCAGTTAAGACGAAAAATGGTAGGTAGAGTAAAGCCGGGTAGAAATATACGCCGCTGTGAGACAGAACGCCGCTGAGCGCACGGCTGAACTTATCGGGTCTATAATACTTACACTGGAACCAATACTGATAGTGTGCGAGTACTGTGCGTGGGTGAACAAAACGCAAATATATATATACCTGATAAATTTGATTTTGTCCTTCATATGGCAGCAGCATCTTTTGAAAGCCGGGAAAGCACCCCTCGGGCGTGTAAATCCATCATTTCAAAGGCATTCTCGCCAAATGTTTCGGTCACCGCTTCAAGTGATGTACAAGATGTTTGTAACGACATGGGGTTTGAATCGTTTCTCGATCTATTGAAACCGTTTGGTGATAAGATTTCTGGTCGAATCACGGTATGCGATTCGCAGGCTGTTAGTGTGTCTTTCGATGATTTTTCTATTAGATTTAGAGAGGGCATTGGTGCCGTACCAGTAAGCAGTGGCGGTACCGAAACAGCTGCACCGAACCAATTACCGCAATTATTTATTAATGAAGATCTGGAATCATATTTGGCTGAAAAATTACAGCTTCTTTCAGATAATAGAGTAACGATAACCCCGGAACTGTCACATGAAATCTATCTTGATTTCTTTAGCCGAATATTATCGTCTCCGTCGTCTATTCCTCCGTTTGAAACGTTTAATCACCCTGTGACGGGAGTAATTGCTGTTTCATCACGTAATGATCAGCCCATTGAAACGCTTTCACGTCTTTATAATCACAGTCATGATCCACAGGTGGTACCTGATTATATCAACAAGGACTATTTACGGTACTATGTGTTGGTTCATGATGAACAAAGAGGCGACTTAGAGAAATCGATTGCTTTGTTCGAAAAAATGAAGCGCAATTTTGGCCTCCATTGTCATATGATTAGAGTTGATAGAAGTACGACAGAGGTAGACCCATTAGATACTGTCTCCGTTAAACCTCCAGAATGGCTTCCTTTAGAGACATTACTAAAATCTCCTTCTTCCTCTTCTCATACAATTCATAAAGAAGATCACGATTCTGTCCAATTGTTTGTTCGAGAACTAGTTGTGCAATCAGTGATCCCCTTTATGGAACGTTGTATTGCTACTTGGAATGATCAAGTGGCTTCAAGTCGTCGAGGTATTACCGGAAGATTTTTTTCAGCATCCAAAAAGTATTTTGCATCCTCTACTAGGGCCACCAGTTCTATCCTTTCCACTGCTAGTGGATCTTCACCATTTTATTTCTCGTTGGGTGGCGGCGGGGCCTCTTCTGGAACCTCGACCCCTGCATCAAGGTCTCCGACTCCGCCTATCAAAGCGTCCTCTACTTCTATTAACAATTATACCGTGTCTTCTTCTAAATTTTCATACAACTACCTCACCCCCGAAGCGCAGATTCGTAAACTGGCTGATTTTGCTTTCATGCTTCGCGATTATAAGTTCGCCTATACCACATATGATTTACTGAAACGTGACTATCATAACGATAAAGCATGGTCTTATTTAGCTGGTTGTGAAGAGATGGCAGCGATCAGTTATCTTATGACTACCGAGACTCTGCTCCCTAAATATAGAACAGAGATAATCGATCCATTACTAGACTCTGCTACCTATTCCTACATATCGCGGTGCTTGCTGCCATCATATGCTCTTCGGTGCATCCTCCTTTCATCTGAACTTCTTTGTACACTTAATACTCCATCTGCTGCATCTGATGGGTCTACTAAATGGATTCTTAAAGCACTGAACGAACGTCTTGTTGGTCGTTTGGGGTATGCAATGCTTATGGAACGAATTAGTGGCGCTTATTCAGCTTATGATGACATATCAGATCGTCTACATTACTCCCCTACTTCCGGCGGTACTACTACTGGCGCTACTGGCGTTATTGGCGCTGCTTCCATAGCCAGTCCTACAAATACGTCGTCCGCATCGCTAGCACCTCCACAGACCTCCACATCGCATCGGTCTTCAACGCCAGCTTCTACCACCTCAACCAACTCCAATTCCAGCAAGATTGTCGCATTGACTTCAACCCGCACCAGTCGTACCCGTAAAGCAGCTTTTTGGCAGCTGCTGGCAGCCCGTGAATGGAATGACGCAAATGTTAAACTAAAATCCCTATACTGCATCGATCAGGCAAACTCCATGATGTATAAGGACCTTGAATGGGCACATCGGTCCACAGGACTTCTCAACCGCCTTTTACAAGACCGTTAATATATATATTATTGGCCTCTCTTCCAGTTTGTGCTCTAGCAATGCTGCCTCTGGCAGCTGGCCCGGGGCTGCATCAGGACACAATAGAGAGGTGGTGCAGATCTGGAGTACGTCTGATAAGATAACGGTTAGGGTGACGCCCTAACCCATATGCACCTTTTGAAGAAATTAATAGCTTTGAAATTTTTGCATTTTAGAAAAGAGTACCTATTAATACCTCCAAGGAGATAGATTGATTAAAAGGAAAAGATGGCACGTTCTTGTTTTAAGTGAGTTATAAAGTGGCGTTTAAGGGCTTGAGACTGAATGTCCGCTAACAATATTTTCGCAGGTGTGGAAACTTGGGTCACTTGGCCGAAAATTGTACCTCGACTGAGAGACTGTGTTACAACTGTAAGCAGCCTGGTAAGTACTATAAATAAGTGAAAAGAAAATTTCGGATTTGATACATTTTCAAAAAACTAACTGAAGCCAAAATAGGACACGAATCTACCGAATGTCCAGCTCCCAAGTCCACTGATGCCAAGCAATGTTACTCATGTCAAGGGTTCGGTCACGTCCAATCAGACTGCCCCAATGCTGGATCCAGAGTTCAATCTTGTTTCAATTGTCACCAGGAAGGCCACTTTGCTCGCGATTGCCCCACTGCTAGTACCAATGCTGGCCCTAGAACCGGTGGTGGATTCAGAACCGGTGGCCGTCCTACTACCTGTTACAAATGTGGTGGTGAGAACCACTTTGCTCGCGACTGTCGTGCTTAAAGTGGGTGAGCTGTTATGATCTAATGATTTTTGTACATAAGAAACGTAATAAAAGGATGTTAGTGTGCGAGATTACCAGAATACGAATGTCTTCGTGGAACGTGCCGAAGAACTGCCAGTTCAAAAACAAAAGCCAAAAAACTGTATATATTATTAGTAAATATTACGATAAATAGCATCAGACATTTTAACCACCTCGGACATTTCTGCGACATCGTGAACACGAATAATGTCAGAGCCTCCAGCAATGAGGGAAGTAACCGTTGCGGCAGTGCCAAGGACTCGGTCAGATGCTTCATCGCGTCCCGTAATGGTACCAATAAACCGTTTCCTGCTGGGTCCGAGAAGCCACACCAGACCAGTAAATGCTTCGCGAGAGCGCAGTTTATCCAGATTGCGAATGATGGAGAGATTGTGCGGCAGATTTTTGGCAAACCCAAGACCAGGGTCGAGGATGATTTGCCAACGAGCAAGTCCCGCCGCTATGCATTTATTTACCCTATCTTCTAGCTCACGGCCTACCATTTCGATCACTGCGTCGTCGCCATCGTCTTCTATATGGGAATCAGGGACAGAGTAATGAGCAAATTTGGTCATTTCTTGTGGAGTGCCGCGAGTGTGGTTGAGGATTATGGGGGCTTTGTATTTAACAGCGACAGTTAGAATTTTGGGGTCTAGAACTCCAGCACTGATGTCATTGATGATATCTGCACCAGCTAAAACGGCGGCTTCTGCCACTTCACTGCGGTATGTGTCGATGGAAATAGGGATAGCGGCAAGGTCTGGGCAAGCTCGTAGAGCCTTGATGGCAGGGACGATGCGATTGAGCTCTTCAGTACTGCCAGGATCAATAGATTTAGGGTTGGTTGAAATACCACCAACGTCGAGGATTCTGGCCCCCTGCTTGACAAATTCGCAAGCCATTTCTACAATATTTTCTAGGTTGATTTTACCGCCATCAGAAAAGGAGTCCGGAGTTACGTTGATGATAGCCATGATATCAGTGCGATGCGAGTGACAGATAGGATCATACTCGAGATGGCGAATGCAATTAGGGAGTGGGATACAAGTTGTGAGTTTGGAAGATACCTGTACGTCACTAGTAGCAGGTATGAGATCAAGATGGGCTCGGTATGGCTCCGCCGTTAACGGGTGAAGCAGATCAGACGAGACAAGTTCGACAAGTGGTTGAAGCACAAACGATCGTGAGAGCATTCCTACATGAGGAATGTTGAGACGAGGGTGGTTCATAACAAGATCATCATATAGGAGAATGTCTAAGTCTATAGTACGAGGTCCATTCTCCATGAGTTTAACTCGCCCAAGGGCGTTGGACTCAATGTCTTTAATAGCATCCAATAGAGGCAGAGGTGCTAGTTTAGTCTGGCAATGAAATACTCCATTGTGGAATTTGTTTTGATCAGTTACAAACATTGGCTCTGAGAGATATAGAGACGATGTAGCTAGAACTTTGACGTCGCGTTTGGCAAGTTCGTGGCGAGATTGTTCAATGTTGGAAATAGGATTACCTTCGTTACTACCAAAAGCGATATACACATCATGAATAGTCTCGGAATCAGAAAGTTTCTCAATTCCAGATTGAGGAAAGAGAGGAGTCGTGGTACCAGTGGTAGGTTCACTAGTAAGGATAGAAGAAGACATTTTCGCCGCTTTATCGTCACCACTACCTTCATCAGATTCACTGACAAATAAATCTCTTGTACGGGTGATTTCTACGCCGGCAGCTTCAGCAAAGGTAATAGCGCTAGGCTTCTCAGCCCGAACAGTCACTTTCTCAACGCCACAAGTTTTGCAGATTACTTTGGCCACAGAAGTTACAAATGCTTCGACGGTTTTATAGCTGGAGTCTTCGACGTGATTTGACACTGTGTCGACAACCTCGCGGAAATCATAGTGCTTATTAAAGGTTCTCGGGGGAGTAGGTGTTGACCTATCATCGTCAATTGTGGATGATGACAATGTAGTATCAGCATCAGCAGCAATTGCACTAACAATCGATGTGTGAGAACCTTCAGCTGTTGGCTTATATAAAGTCAAGTTGAGAATGACATTTTGACGATGTAATCGTTCAATATTGTTTACTCCAATTACGGTAACCAACTGAAGCTTATGGATTTTGACTATGTCGGTTGTACCTGGGGTAGTGACAATCTTGAACCCACCGTCAGGAGTGGAGGTTTTACGACGAGAAATAATAATTTCGGAAGCCTCAGCTCGAAGAAGAGCTCTTGGTTTCTTGACATGAATTGTAGCCCACTGACCGCCAGTGCTATCAGCTAAAATAGCCTCAGCAACGCTAGAAGCGATTTGTTCGAGGGATCTGAACTTGCCTGACTCGATCATCCTAGTAACAGCTCTCGAAATAACATCATAGTTCAAAGAATATGTTAGATGATCCGTTGACCCTGCTTCAGATACATCAGTGTGAAGCCAGATTGATACAAGCACAGGCTGAGGTTGAGGCCTATGCCAAGCATCTACGCCGGTAATTGCTTTAACAAATAGTTCACGCACAAAAACAAGATCCTTTTGACCATGATGAGTCGAGTTATGAAGTCTCATCTCGCCAAAGGATGGAGAAGGAGAAAAATACCCCGCAATTAAGCCACCGCGTTTCTCTCTATAAACCCTTGTACAAGTCCGATAAAGCAAGCCCCTAAGTCGGGGAGAACAAAATCGATTATAAAGTATGATGCGAAGGCAAAAAATATCACTCCGGAACTACACAAATCGTAGTTGGAGGACACAGATCAATTGAATTAGAAACCAATGAATAAAATCGTAAAAAAAAGATAGAAACGAAGCCTGTGCGCATAATCTGTGTCACATTAGTAGCAGCATAAAATACTATTAAAGGACTTTATTCGCTATCGCAGCAACGCCGATCCCATCTCATCTCATGTCGAGATCTTTCTCGTCTATCTTGCTTTGTTCAACAACTCAGTCTTCAAAATGTCCAACAATCAAGTCGACATTGAGTCTATTACCCCCTCTTCGGGACAGGAGAAATCGCCTGTGCAGCAGACCCTGGATTTCATCTACAATTCATCGAAAACACCTCTCCCAGCCGCCTTGTCTTCTGTAGGCTGTAAGTCTCTACCTGCTCCACGCCGAATCGCCCGTAGACAGCGCTGGCGAAGACGACGTAGGACCCTTGTTCCCCCATCCTAACCAGACAATAGTGGGATTGATGTGGCCCAAGGCGTCCACGACACCTAAGTTCAAGCCTGCTCGGTCGTCTATTGCCGGGTTCGGATCGGTGTTTGCGCTTGGAGGGTTCATTATTTACGACGGAGACCTTGTTAATGGCGCCGGGTTCACTTCTGGTATGTATTGATGGTGGTCTACCTCCGGCGGCCGGGCGCTGCCCGGCCCCGTGGTGCTCGCTTCGCGAGCAGACGATTAACTGTGACTAAGCTTGGAGTGTGTTGTATTTGTTGGTCAATGGTAGGGCGGCTCTCACCCAGTTCCGGGCTGGCCCTCTTTTGGCATCTGGCCTGGTTGCATTTAACTCAGTCAACTACGGTAGAGAGTTCTTTTTCCCTTCTACCAAACAGACTCTCGATTGGAACGGCCCGTAGCTGCCATATATCCAAGTAATGATACTTTTCATATTATCTATTAAAACCGTAGCCAATCATCCATGCAAATTTTCACCTTCATTTTGAGAGTTCAATTAAGGTTCACTGGGACCCCCTGTCAGCCACAGCCACAGCCACAGTAGCCACTATCGCATCAGGGTAAGGGCTAGCCACCCCCTGAAATCTCCTATCCTATAGTTACATGCAAGGATCAAGCAGTAGAGACCGATTCCTCTATCTTCTGTGGGACACGTACACCTCCGGCGGTTGGAGATTCTATCCAGACCATCGCAGAGCCAATGATCATTTGAAGTAATACCAGATAATACCAGGTAGTACCAGGTAGGCGTAGCGTTCTTGGCGTCGGCCTTCTCTCGGATAAATTAACAGCGGTGCGAATTGTACTGTTTTGTAGTGGAAGCGGCTGCTCAAGCAAAGCGATCAATTGATCTAGGCGGAGTCCGGCCGAGGGAGGCGTAATGAAAGGGCCCACCACCGACTGAGTGAAAAATTGAGAGACCCACCGAAGCGGTATATGCGCATAGCCAGGCGAGAGGCTGCGGACGCCGCACATTGCACAGCGGTTCTTCGAAGCGCGTAGTGACGATGTCAACAACAGAGAGGGATTCGCATTGCTATTAAAATTCTGATATCTTCGTCTCTTCACTTGTTTTGCCTCGTTATCGGTCTGCATAGAGCTACATACGTCACATTGCTACTAATCCCTGATTCTACGTGGGTTGGGGTTAGTCGCATAGTGCGGCTGCTGCGCTGCTGGGCGATTGATATTGTGGAGTAGTAGTAGTGGCAATAGGCCAGGGGGCTTATGTGGGTTGATACTTATTACTACAACGACGGCTAATAAATAGTACCGTGCTTTTTGTTTGAACTATATAGCCCTGTGGGTTTTTAACTGGGCTCTAACTATAACTATCAAACTTGAATTTAAGGCGCACCGCTTTTTTACTGTGTTCTGTTCTTGTAATCAATCACCTGAGAATTGGCATCGATTGAAAGCAAAACAAAGAAGTGAAACTAAGTAAATCACAAAGACGAGAAAGAAGAAGTCCAAGTAAACGACAACGACTAAGAACCGAAGCTGAAAAGGACGTGGCAGAACACCCAACACATTCATTGATTTATCCGTTAGCTGATATCATCACCCGAACCGGTATTTGCATTCACCATCTATATTGATAGAGGCGTGTAGATCTGGTGTTTCTCCTATATCGAAGATCCACTGGCTCTTTGGCCGTTTTCTTTATTGATCGAGGAGGAGTTAGAGTTTCTGCTTAATCGCAACTATACAGAAACTGACGGTATAGGTCAGTACAACTATTACGCTAGTTTTTATCTATATCACCCTTGTCAACCCACTTCTCACCTCCATCATGCCGACCATATCTTCTTCTCATCCTCCAAGACATATCCCAATCTTAACTCCAAAGGTTATCGCCATCACCATTGTCATGGCAATGGCTATATTTGGTTTACTAATAAATAGACATTCCATGATTGCCACTGCACAAATCCCTGTTCTAATGCCAATGTCTGCTGTCATCACTTCACCAGGTCATAATATCTCGATACCAGCTAGACCTGCAGCGTTTGGTCCCATGTTTCCTGGCAGATTGAGAGAAGACCATCCAGAAGACGATCACGACCATGATGATCACGATCCAAATAACGGTTGTGATGATGATAAAACGAAACTTGGTGGATTCACAGGTTCATTGTCAGTGGTCCATTCATTAGCATGTGGATCTGGTCAAGAAGGTCAGGGCCAATATGATAAAGATTACGAAGATTTACGAGAAAAGATAGCTCTTGTAGAACGAGGTGGATGCGGCTTCTACGATAAAGTACTCACATTACAATCATGGGGTGCAGTAGCTGTTATTGTAGGAGATAATTTCTATCACCGGGGCTTGGTAACAATGTACACAAGGGACGAGTTTGATAGTGCCCAGATTCCTTCAGCATTTGTTTCTCGGGAATCTTATGATATACTATCTGAGTTGGAGACAATTACTATCACAAGACTACCAGATTCTGCACCCATGATGAATACTGTCGTGTTTCTGATGGTTAGTCCACTATGTTCACTATCGATTATTTACGGAATTCTTTTGTTTCATCGCAGGTACCGTTTAATGAAAGAGAGGGCACCCAAGTCATTAGTGGAATCACTACCTACTAGAATATGGCAAAACTACAACTCAACAGATGATGATGACAATAACGATAATAACTCAACAAGCTCAGCAACTGCCGTTCCCAATTCGAAAAAGGGTGGCAGCCCTAAAGCGATTGTTAATGATGACACTAGTATCACTGGTAGTGCATCTCCGTTGCTGATTCCATCAAGCCAGCCCCAACAAACATCAAGTCCTTTTTCACTTGGAATTAATCGTCGAACTAGCATCACTCCTCCATCAACATCGACGCTTGGTCGGCCCGAAAAGATTTGGGTTAGTTCTGGTGAGTGCATTATCTGCCTTGAAGATTACGTAGCCGGCACTAGTAAAGTGATGAGACTACCCTGCAATCATGAATTCCATGCTGATTGTATATCCAAATGGCTTATATTTCGAAAAAAGACGTGTCCTATCTGTAAACACGACGTTACTAAACCACCGAGGACTGATAATGTCATCCCAACTGCTACTGCCAATGCTGCCACCACTACCACTTCATCTACTACCCATGGTGGTGACCTTGTTACTTTGTCGTCACCTTTAGTGTCGCCGTCAATGTCACCCTCTGTGTCACCGCTAGCGTCGCCATCTCCACTGTCTTCACTGCAACCACCACCACCACCACCACCACCTGCCACCAGTAACAATGACGATGATAACGACGACGGCGCTAATACTACTACGGAGACCACTCCTCTAATGTCAGAGACAGATGCGAATAGCAAGCCACTCCCCATCTCCCCGATGCCGTCTCCCCATCCATGATGAATACCATTCCAACCCAAAGTGCGTTTTTTGTGTATATGTGTGTGTGTGTGCGTGTGTCTGTGCTTTGACATCTGCATACGATATCACGACTTCTTTTATTTTTTCTACCTCTTCCCCCTTATCTCATTTATTTCCTTGTTTGTCTGTTTCTGCATCGATCCTATGTCTAAATTGTCCAGCCTTCGTGCCATTCTATAATTTAAGCTACTCTGAGCGAAGAAGCTAAGTACTAGCTCGTTAGCTAATGTAATGTTACTTGACAACAACGTGGGCGCTGCTGCTGCTGATAGGAGAATCGTTCCCGCGGCCGGCTCTCTTTCAAGACCACGTCAGCTCCACCGTTCCGGAAACGGAAGCCTCCTTCCCTTATCTCCATATTATTGCAGGGTAGGACAATAATAGTGGAATCCAGTCGGTCAATTGGCCGGAAAGTTGCGGAGAGATTCCATTGTCTCTGCAGGGAAGTGAGAGAAGTGCCACGTGACAAATAGACCTATGAGAACTGCAAGGAGCCGTATATGCGGCTTGTACTTTGTAGATATTAAATATTCGTAATCCTTCCAGCCTGAAGATTAACCTCGCTTACTCACAATATTCCAGGATAAACGAAACTCCGAGAACAAAAGTTAACTTTCAACGCTAGAACATCTGTATCTCGTCGAGTGCTACCATTTCTCTAGTTCGCCATATTCTTTCTTTCTTTCACCAGGAAAAATAGTCTACCTGCCCATATACGCAGGCTAACATAACAGATAGCGGAGATCGCACTTTTAGTAAAATAAAGTAAGCACAGAAACCGGCCAAAGATCTTCACCAACAGATTGTGAGATTGTTCGAGACAAGACGTACGTGCTAGTACTGTAGTCCTTTGTTACATATAAGTGACCTCTTCCTTCACGCATCGGATAGCGACACACGGCACTTGGACACATTGTTTCGTGGGTTTTGCAAAGTCTTATAAAGTATTCATAGACTGCTGACGAAGTTGATATAATCATTTTTAACGACCGTTTTGACAATCTTTTTTGATTACCATTGTGACCTACCGCCTTCATCTGCAGAGAATAACCTTTTTATTTGACTGCCATCTAACATTCTTATTTATACAAACGAAGCGTAGAGTGTTCAACCAGAGATACTGATAGAGAGGATTCACAAGTGTGGCTGATAAGATACCACACTAACAAGAGAATTGGTTTTTCCACACTAAGAAATTACCCGCTGTATCTGCCGCCATCCCCCCTGTCAACTATCCCCAATCAATCTATCTCAGCCCTTGTCTCAATATCATTCTTTTGGCACTTTATATATATACGGAACACTGGGGCTGGTATTGTTGAATAATTCTTAGGTCAATATTTCTAAGCATTGGATTTAACCATGTCTGCATTTTTCTATGACCAGGCTGCGGTACATCCACAGTACCAAAAAGTGTTTCCTAATCTAACTCATGGGCATTCGTTTACGCTTCCGGAAGAATCTACAGACCCTTCAGACCCTTCATCCATAGACTGGGTAGAATGTAATAAAATCTTAAGTGGCGGACCTCCTCCCCAAGGGTCAGGATCGCCTGTTCTTGGCAATAATCATAATACGAATAATGTTCCGTCTCCACCACATAGTATTCATTCTGGTCATAGCTATTTTATGAATCCGCTGATTCCATCTCCTGACTCTTCCGAATCTGGGCATTCTTCTATTGCACCGGGAGGTGGGAATAATAATAGTTCAACGTTTTCTATTCCTATAAGTGTTAAAAGTGAGGATGAAATCATGGGCGGCACGAACTTGTCTGGGACGTCGGTTGACGATTCAGAAGTTAAACGAAAAGCTCAGAATCGTGCTGCACAGCGAGCTTTCAGAGAACGCAAAGAGCAACGAGTGCGAGAACTGGAAATCAAACTCGCTGAATCGGATGAAATCGTTAAGAAGTTAACACAGGACAACAATAGATTGACACAAGAAAATACTGTTTTAAGGACTGAGAACCAAGTGCTACTACGGTCATCGCAGCGGTCTGACTCTAGAGGAGGTAATAATATACCACCGCCACCACAACAGGCGACGTTCCCCAGCCATCAATTCTATGCTAGCCTTTTAGAAGGACATGATGAGGCTGCCGATGCTGCCGCTTCACCTAGTAATGGCGAAGTGCAGCCATCGTATATTGTCTATGAAAGGCGACACGGTGAAACCATGTTAGGTGCCGGCACCGTCTGGCAGATGCTCATGGAAGACCCTATCATGTCTGCCGAAGATGTGGACATCAATTTCGTCGTTCAGTATATCAAGGACAAAGCCGTATGTGATGGTTACGGGCCCGTATATCCCTTACGAGAGGTCCACGAAGGCATTCGGCTTGCCAAAGAAGCAAAAGCCAAAAAGCTTCAACAGCCATAGTTTTCATATTTATTTAATTTATTTAATGTTGTCACCCCTGTCTTCGCTTGTTGTCTGCCTCATAGCTAAGACCGTGGAAAGGCTAGTCGTGTTACGGTCCCAGTAACGAGCGAAGCGAGCAACGGATCTGGGCAGAGCACAGCCGCCGGAGGCAAAACTAGGGGAGTCGACAGAGAGATAGGTATTAGATTATTATATAAATATTAACAGATAGATGCCAAGAAAGAGAGAGGGGTGATAGATGTGCTTATGCAAAAATGTTTTTGAGGTTGCCTGGATGCTCTTTTTTTTAGAGATCGAATGCGAACTTACTGCGGACTCTTAGTTTCTTACCGTAGATATAGAAAAGAACAGGTACTGGTATGAGCGCAACTGCGACACATCCAATGAGCGTACCGGCCCAGTTGATACCCAGATTGTGAAACATTTGCACACTGAACAGGGGGAAGGCGGCGCCAAAAGTAGATCGAAGGAAAGTGTTACCGGCAAGAGCAGATGCTGCAAAGAATAGGTACGAGTCAACAATATAGTTAATGGCGGGGAGGAAGATGGAAATAAGTCCGAATCCGGTGAACAAGCCAGATACGGTGGGAGCGGCCCAATGAACGTGCTGAGGGTAGTTACCGGTCCAGGTGAGCCAGAAAATACCAATAGGGAAGCAAATACCACCTAGAATCATAGGTGGTAGTCTTGCCTCGGGAAGAGGCTTGCCTCCATTGAGAGCTAGCGCTTTATTGTATCTCGGCTCAAAGACAAATGTAATAGCCAACCCTCCAAGTACGACTCCAACAAGTAAACCAAGATATGGCAACTCAACTACACCTCCTTTCATTCCGTATCCACCGAAAACAATGGGGTATGCCTCTAAACAGAGATACAAAATACCGTAAATGAACGCAGTATAAATGGTAATGAGGAGAATAATGGGCTCAGTGACAAGCATACGAATAGGGCGGGTCAAGTTCTTAGTGATGAGATCGTGCCAGTCGAGTTCGATACGTTCTTGAGTGGCATACACGAGCTGATTCCCAGTAGCCTTTCTAATCAATTTGGCTTTGTTGACCAAAATAATAGGGTGGTAAGTTTCTTCGTAAAAGTAGAGATCAGCCACTAAAGCAGCACAGGCCATGATACCAGTTAGATACTCAGTCCATCTCCAGCCAAGATATGAGTTGGCAATGAATCCACCAACGACGGGCGCAACAATAGGACCACAAAACACCATCAACGAAAACACGGCAATCGAAGTTCCTCTCATACTATTGTCAAACATATCAGCAAACGCAGCCGCCACAACGGCCAATGGAGCAGCACCAAAGAACCCACCAAAGAATCTACACAGAATAAGGGTTTGAAAGTCTTTAGCAGTGGCAGCACCGAAACTGAACAAAGCAAATCCGAAAATCGACACTACAGTTGGAAGCTTTCTGCCGTACAATTCAGAAAGAGGAGCCCACATGATAGGACCTGACGCGAAGCCCATTACAAAGAGCGACACGCCGAGAATGGCCACAGTGAGTCCGACATGGAAAATCTTGGCTACATCTTCAATTGCTGCTGCGAAAATAGCCGAACCCCATGCAACTGTGAAAGTGGTGAACCCCAAGCATATGCAGATAGGCAACTTCTTCTTCAAAGGCCAATTATGAGGATGCATAGGGTCATCGGGCCCGTCAAACTCCACTTTGTACTTTTCTTTATCATAGTCGAGTAAAGGAGGGTAGTCCTTGCCGTTACCCATTTTCGGAGTAGGGCGTGTGGACCGTCTGGAGCCAGCAGTCAAAATCCGAGCAATAATATCCTGCTCGACATTGGCTTCTTCAGAAATATTACTGCCAGTTCTAGATAGACCAGCATTGCCCTCGACATCATCACCTTCATGGCCATAAAACTTGGTGGGCCCTGCACCAGGCTCAACCTCGTCGTCCACACTGTCTTGCGAGCTAGTTTCATCCTTCTTCTTCTCTACGGGTGCTTCTTCTTTATCGAATGCGCGATGGATAGTGTTGTCGCCTTCAGCCGATTCGGCAGATGGAGCTTTTGAACTAATTGGATCCGACATGTCTACAGTTGTTAGTACGAAGAAAGAAGGAGTCTGCCTCAGTCGTATCCATTGCTCCACTTCGCGGACGCCTAGGAGCTCATACACCACCATTCCTCCGCGAAGCGGAGCTACGGGTCTGGGCAGAGCCCAGCCGCCGGAGGCAGACCAAGGGTATACAACGGTGGACTCACCTATTTTGTGTCAGAAATGGGTTTTGACGCTATACGTTCTTCACCAAGAAAATCTTGCTCCCAGAGAATTGCGTTTGTTTATATATCCATCGGATCGCCGATTAGCTCGGATTTTTTTTTTTTCCTTTTGGTTTTTTTCTTTCTTTTTCTTCGCCTCTCTCCTTAAACCTTCCACTTTCAGCGTGCAGAGGGCTCTACGGAGTGCCGGTAGCGCTGGCGATTGCCCTAACCTGCTGCTTCGCCCTCGGATCAACTTTGTCATTTACACACTGCTGGGGAGTAGGGATTCTGCCTCCGGCGGCTGGGCTCCGCCCAGACCTGTTGCTCCGCTTCGCGGAGAGCTGGGGGCGTTGCGTTGGGCAATTCTTTACTTCTCTCATGTTTTACCGAGATAGCTTAGGCCGGGTAACCCATTCGGCATTAAGAAGAAGCCCTGAAGCCCTGAAGCCCTTTAACGGCGTGGCATCTCGCCACTCGGCAATGCCATCTAATCTTATCAATGCATCTTCATTCTACGCCACTTTTCTCTCTTATCTCTTAGCTAGCTACTCTTTGTTCATCTCCGTCTCCGTCTCTCGGCAAGAAATTCCACCTAAAACCGACATGTCGGCTTTTGCAAGTCGGCATTATTTCTGTCAGCAGCATCGGACTTAAACAAAGCCCGTTTAGATGGTCTGCGGGTACTGTACATAAGCATGCTGCACCATTTGATGCCTAAATACTAGCGCCGTGCCTGGGTCTTACACTCAGCCACAATATTAGTTAATATCCGGTGGTGGCTGATGGCCGGTGGCTGGTGGCTGGTGACTGGTGGCTTCAAAGCGAGGATTTAAGTCTCAGAAAGAGACTGTGCCGTATTGGCGGTAGAGGTAAGCAGTAGCAGTAGCAGCATCAAAATTCTACCGTTAAGCAGGTACATAGCAAAATCACCACACGGCCAGCTCCATCTACTTAAATATTCATATCAACAGATCGACAAGGCATCCAACCGCATTCAACCCCTTTTCCCCTGAATAAAATCTTCGCGACCTTTCAATATCCGATAGTATTTCATGAGTCGGAACCGGAATCAAAAGTAGTCCCGTCGCTCCATATGTGCTGATCAGTAAGACCCTGCCTGCAACGGCGGTTGTTGATTCCGAAAGTCTATTGACGACGGCAATTGCACACATACTCCTTCGGCCACCCGAGAAGAGAGCAGTTGGGCTCGCTCTTTATCCCAACACGATATAGACTGTAGATGTTTGGCTGTTACGTTTGTCCAGCCGCTGGAGGCGAACGGGTGGTTATGCTCCCAAAGGCCCTAACCCTGTGCGTCGTAAGTTGGTTTGTCTCTTGTGACTTTGTTGTAGAAGTAGAAGTAGTAGAAGAACATTCAAGCAAGAAGATATAGCATAGCATGTCACATTCAGAATCTCCTGTTCCCATGGCTCATGGTAGTCCAGATGTAATGCCTTCATTTGGCCATGAAGGTGGAAATGCAGGCCGAATAGGTAGATATCAGATCATTAAGACCTTGGGTGAAGGATCATTTGGTAAAGTCAAGTTGGCGTATCATATGGCCACTCATGCTAGAGTAGCGTTGAAAATTATTAATCGAAAGACTTTGGCAAAGTCTGATATGCAAGGAAGAGTGGAAAGAGAAATCTCCTATCTTCGGTTATTAAGACATCCTCACATTATTAAATTGTATGACGTTATTAAATCAAAAGATGAAATCGTCATGGTGATTGAATTTGCTGGTAACGAATTATTTGATTACATTGTTCAAAGAGGTAAGATGCGTGAGGACGAAGCAAGGCGGTTCTTTCAACAAATCATTTCCGCCGTCGAATATTGTCATCGTCATAAAATCGTTCACAGAGATTTGAAGCCAGAAAACTTATTGTTGGACGAAGACCTCAATGTTAAAATTGCCGATTTTGGTCTATCTAATATCATGACAGATGGCAATTTCTTAAAAACGTCTTGTGGATCTCCTAATTATGCTGCACCTGAAGTCATCTCGGGTAAGCTTTATGCTGGTCCTGAAGTCGACGTCTGGTCTTGTGGAGTCATTTTATATGTCATGTTATGTGGTAGGTTACCCTTTGATGATGAATTTATCCCCGTGTTATTTAAAAAGATTAGTGGTGGCGTATATACTATTCCCAACTTTTTATCTCCTGGTGCAAAGCATTTATTACAACGAATGTTGGTTGTAAATCCTCTCAATCGGATTACTGTACAAGAGATTATGGAAGATCCATGGTTTAAAGTAGGAATCGCTTCGTATCTATTACCACCTCCTGAACAAGAACAAGTTGTTGATGAAGAAGAAAAGAAGAAGAAGAAGAAGAGGAGAAACGCTGCAAATGGAATTAATGATGAAGAGGTTGATGATTCAATTGTGACATCCCTTGGTAAAACAATGGGTTATGATAAAGAACAAGTTTATGAAGCTTTGAAAAGTGCTGATGATAGTGGAAGTGAAATCAGAGATGCTTATTATTTATTAAAAGATAATCATCAAGCATCAGGCGATATCCACTTTAAGAAAGATGATATTGATAGGTATTTAAGTGAGCATCCAGAAGAAAGCGCCGATATCAAACAAGCTATTTCCCGTACTTCTACTCCTACTATTGCTGCCGCTAGCATTTCATCTACTCCTGGTACTCCTATTTCTTCTGCTGCTACTAGTAAACCATATGGCAGAGGTAATCCTCCTACCCTTACTTTTGACAAGCGATTCCAGCCTGGTGGTGGACTTGCACTTGATTCAAACTCCCTCTCCACACCTCATACCACTATTGCAATCTTACCCACTTCCTTACCTGCTTATCACCGCGCAAACATGATTGCTTATGGCATCACTCCATCCAAAAAACTGAATCCTATATCAACCAAGAAATCAAAGACAAGATGGCACTTTGGTATTCGATCTAGATCGTACCCACTTGATGTAATGGGTGAGATCTACCGTGCTTTACGAAATCTTGGTGCTGAATGGGCGAAACCTCCTGATGATGATTTATGGACAATACATGTTCGATGGAAGTGTGGATTACCATCTAAGCAATCAGTTTTATCCCATGATTCTTCATTAATACTTGATTCATCTGCCGCTACAACTACTACATCATCTTCTGCAACTACTTCGGGAGAAAATACACCTCAACAAACGGCAGTCAATTCGGGTGATGTCACTCCTGGCAGTAATACCACATCCAGCACCACCACTACAACCCCTAATTCCGAAGAACAGCAACGTACTGAACTCATGAAAATGCGCATTCAACTTTATCAACTTGAGCAAAACAACTACTTGGTTGATTTCAAATTCGATGGATGGGAGAATCCTGACGGTACTACTGCTCATGTAACCGGTTCTGCAGCTAGAATCCCTGAATTCGACTCGTTTTCCGCATATCCATTTTTGCATTTAGCTACAAAGCTTATTATGGAGTTGGCTGTCAATAGTCAAGCATAGCAAGGTATTTATAGTATGTAAATGAAGGTAATTAATATTATAATAATAAATGCAACTAATTAATGAAGAGGGGGAAATGCATATATAGTTTTAGTTATATTTCTCTCGATTGATATAGTAGCTGAGTATCGCTGATAACAATTCGGGTAATTTTCTTGAGAAAGAGTC
The DNA here is from genome assembly GCA_030565085.1 of Sugiyamaella pinicola. Classification (NCBI taxonomy): domain Eukaryota; kingdom Fungi; phylum Ascomycota; class Dipodascomycetes; order Dipodascales; family Trichomonascaceae; genus Sugiyamaella; species Sugiyamaella pinicola. The sequence continues at coordinate 30,759 of JAJMAW010000048.1, read as the reverse complement.
GTTCGTCTGACTCTTTATAAAAAGGTAGACTGTCATAAAGTAGATTTTTTTTTGTTGGTTCATTTGATGATTCACTAGCATACTGGAAAAGTGAAAGAGTTTGATATCCTTGTTTAATTGTCTGTGCTACTTGTTCAGCAGATAACGCATTGCGTTCAGATGGTTGTAACAGCGATGCGTAATGGCTAGTAGTGGCGGTGATTACTGCCATTGATGGTGATTTTTCCAGCCCGTACATCCTCTTGAGTTTAGCGAAATCATCACTGGATTCAACTACCCTATAGAACAAATCATCATGTTGGTGGTTATCTGGAAGAATCGTTTCTCCATGTATAAGTAATGTAGCGATTATCAACGACAGCAAATCGGCTGTTGCATGGGCTTCTTGTGCTTGTTTGGAAGATGCTGAGCCACCACTGGGCGGATGTGAATTCAAAAACTTAATGAATGAAATAATCGATTTCCATAGCTCAGTCCAGTGGTAATTAATTCGTATTTTCGACGATCGCAGAGATGCTAAAATCTGAAATATTACAGTTAATGTAAGATTATACATTTCATAATCAACAGTTCGTTTCATATTGAATCTAACACAGCCTAAAAGTGAATCTAAAATGCCATTCAATAAAATTATTTTACCATTTACTAATGGTAATGCAGGGTTCCTCAATCGACACAAGTTGATTGATGATTCCAACTCTTCATTAACCAGTTGTTTAGATACAACTGTAGAATCTTCTACAAGAATTCTTAGAACCAATAGTGACAATCTAGCATAAGCAGCTGCTCTCATAGTTCTATGTTGGTTCTGTAGTAAATAAGAACACAGCGAGATAAATAATACAAAAGGCGGAGGTGATTTCTTATCCGGGCTTGTACCCGCACTCACGGTTGCACTACTACTTCTGCGCTTATTATTATTCACGGCTCCTGGAGTCTCAATCAACATCCGACAAAACATCTTATTAGCATGAATAAATTCATACATAGCCAATAAAATTGACATAGTTGGATGCGGTATATCGTCTTCCATCGGAGTTGAAGTGGGAGATGCTGAATTCGGACTATGAATCTCACTCGCCTCGCCTCTCTTCCAAATTAACCCACCTAATTCACCCAGTCCTCCCCCAATCCAAGACACAATGCCACTACCAAAGCTTTCACTGCCGTTGGTACTCTCATTCCCAAGCAAATACCCTCTAACTGTCGGACTCATATACTTCTCTACACTTATACTCCAAGCTCCACCTGATGCCTGGATAATTCCAAACATGGTTGAATTATTCACAAAGTCTGCAAACCTCACTTGATAAGGGTTAAGCCCTTCTAATTTATCGTAACTCGCCAGGATTCCTAACAAACTAAATGCATCTCCAACGTATAGCCTGCTTTCCTCTTCACCAATAAACTTCATTATTGCTCCAAACAAGTTCTTATGCAAAAAATAAGACGCCAGGCTTGTCTGATAAACGCCTCCGGCGACAATTGTAGTCGTCCGAATTGCCAACACTCGTATTGACAACACGGGGCATTCCTGAATAATCATATTGATAATACCCAAAAACGTCGGAAACACTCTATCAATCTTCTCCAATCCAGCAATAATCGAGATAACGTCCGCACTATAGCTCACAAAACTCTTGCTGAAGATGCTCTGAAAGAACACCGACAAGATCTATATTCTCTCGTTAGTCCTACGGGGAGGAATGGGCCTTCGGCGAGTGGGCATTGACTATACCGACATTTGATTCGCTCGCCATAGGACCAGCCATTTACAACAACTTACCACTAGCGAATTCTCCACCATCGCATAGTCCGAGCTACCTAAATACTCTAATGCATGCTCAAACAACTCCTGAGTAGCATCCTTTCTCGCCAGTAACGTCTCATTGGATACACCGTCTAGCTTGGCAAACAATCCTGCTTGATTACATCTCAGAAGAAAAAACTCTGACCAATAAGTTTCTGGCTTGGAATAATCTCCGCTGCTCGATGCCTATATTCTATGTTAGGGCTTTGCCTAGACCTGTTGTGCTCGCGGAGCCAGTTTGTCTCACAATATGTAGACTTACAACAAATAGCTTGTCATATAAACTGAACACTTTAGGCCTCAGTGGACCTCGCTCCAGCTGCACTAATGGCGATGCTCTTGGCGAAGCTGTGACCGTAGTCGCAGCAGCACTATCTCTACGCAATTCGCTGGTCATTTAATGACTTTTCTGCTTCTCTTCCGTCCAGCTCTTTGCACGATCAGCACATAGACTCAGAGATCAATTGATTGCCGTATCAAATTTAAAATGTCAAAAAATTAACTCTGTTACCAATCCCAGCTCTCACCTAGCTATCTACTGCTGAGTTGACAATGACAGCGTTGTGAGGCGTGGACGGCGTATGCGGCGTCTATGGAGTTGCAATAATAATAAGTCATGAGTTCCAGGCGATGCAAGCACAACGGGTCCGGGCAATGCCCGGTCGCGGGAGGCGGCAAAGCTATCCATTTAACTGAGTGAAAAATCATCGCGTCAAGTTAAGGTTTGTTTGCTTGTTTTCCCTATTGCCGTGACGGAAACCCAGGTCTCCAGGGCCAAGGGATCGCGTTTCGACGCGAGATCGTTATCCGCATGGTACGGCGCTACCTGTCTTACCGGCTTGGTGTTGTGTACCCCGATTGTTAAAAAATACACGATTATTCCTTCATTCATATTTGTCACTCGTTTTCGCACTCGTCTTCAACGCGCTTTTCTAAAGGTTGCAATATCTGGTCTCGTTTGATAGAAAGACAAGTAATTGACTTGTCGATTCACATTCACTTTTTTTACATTTACATTGTCAGCTCGACACAATGACGGTGAAACTGGAACTCAGTTCCACGGATGCCAGAGTCCGAGACGAACTATACAGTATAGCGAGAGCGCTTGTGAAGGCTAAGAAGGTGGTTGTCGTGACGGGAGCGGGTATTTCGTGTAATGCTGGTATTCCTGTAAGTACAGTAGCAGCCCACGTAGCATGCAGAGAAGCGATACCTCAGTACAACTAACACGGGGCCTAGGATTTCCGATCAAAGGACGGATTGTACAATTTAGTGAAACATCAGTATCCCAATGTTGTCGTGAAGGGTAAAGATTTGTTTGATGTTATTTTGTTTAGCTCAGAAAGCTCGACGTCGATCTTCTTTACCTTCATGGCTGCGTTGAGACGACGTGTGTTAGCCGCACGGGCGACGGCCACACATGGGTTTATCAGACATTTGAAGGAAAAGGGAATGCTGTTGAGATGCTATACACAGAATATTGATGGATTAGAGAGTCAGGAGGGACTGTTGATTGGAAAGTATGAAATAGCTGCCACCGGGGTTCAATCTGCTGATGTAATTCAGCTTCATGGTGATATCAATAGTCTAAAGTGCATGGCATGTTCAAGTAAATATTCGTGGACGGCGGAAAATGAGGAGTTACTGGACAGAGGAGAAGCACCAGTATGCCCAAACTGCTATGAAATTCAAGAAAAGAGAACCTGTGCTGGAAAGCGGTTTACTGGAGTTGGTTGTCTACGGCCGAATATTGTTCTGTACGGCGAAGAACACTCAGAAGGACATGCCATTGGACAATGCACGGCACGAGATTTGAAGGCAAAACCAGATTTTTTGATTATCTCCGGAACTTCTTTAAAAGTGACTGGAATTCGCAAACTAGTTAAAGACATGGCTAGGACGGTGAAGGAAAAAGGAGGTCTTGTTATTCTAGTGAATATGACAGAGCTCGGACAATCAATGTGGAATGATGTGATTGATTATTATATTAAAGGAGAGTCTGATAGCTGGGTGGCTGATTTGAGGGCCCAAGTTCCAGATTTCTTTAGGTTACAAACAAAGATTAATGGTGTGAACGTTAAAAAGGACACCAATGTTGGAGCAAAGTGTGCTTTCAATATACCATCACCTCCATGTACACCTAGAAAAAAACGGCAATACCAAACAGATCGCCCCTTGACTCCTTCTAAACAAAGAAAGCTCAATCTGGCCTCTTCATCACCCTGTGCGCGCCCTCACACCCCTTCGACCCCTTCGCGCATCCTCCGCACTCCCAGAACGAAGAAAGTTCAACAAGGCAATCTTTCGTTTGACGTGATACTACAATCCGACGACCGAGAACCCCTCGCTTCAATCTCGGTGAATCGACGGATATCTCCTAGAAAGGGATAGATAGTAGGTGATCTTTATTGGCCCCTGCTTACCCCACAAATCATATGCTCTCTACGGCAGCTGACCTAAAAAGATTTGACGACCTACTACCACAATGTTATCTAATGAAGAAGTGAAGCTGGCTGGCAGAGCTTTTACCTCACGACGGGTCTACTTCATCATGTAAGGACCATTTCAGAATCTCGATTTCAGTTTGAGGTTTATATTTATTTTGTTATGTTTATGCACTATTAGAACTAAGAGAATGTAATTTTACTTTGGCATTTGAAATGTGGGGATGTTAAACACTGGTTTTAGTAAAGCATTGATTCTAATTGTGGACCCGACATGTCACGTTTCACCGGTTCAACCGCCTCGCTTTTGAAGGGACTCGACAGATCAAGCGCTTATCAGGCGGTGTCGGAGTTGCTGAAGTTCCGTTGTCCAATTATGTACTAGGACGGTGCACAGAATAAATAGAACAAACAATGCTAACGGGCTAGAACTTAGATGTTTACCATATGGATTCCTTTCGGGAGCCACATGGCCAAAGTATAATCTACCCCGCAGTTTGCAATATGATCCCACTAAATGTCTTGAAGTTTTTAGCTCGGTCTCGTCACGCCACCCGAATTCCGGTTAACCGGTATAAAGTATATAAGTAGTAAAACCGGATGGCCAATTGACTATTATTAATATAAGCGCATCTTACTAACTTCACTTCTTGCAATGGTTCAAAGTGCAATCCCCAAGACCCAATTAGCTTTAGTTGCTGTTAAAAAGGGGCCTGGTTTTAAGGTGGAGGTCAAGACTGATTATCCTGTTCCAAATATCAAGTCTGATGAGATCTTGGTTCGAATTACTTCGACTGGCGTCTGTCACTCTGACCTTTCGTTCATCGACGGGGCCTGGGGCGCTACTTTACCCATGAAAGTTGACGTTGCAGGTCATGAAGGTTTCGGATATATTGTCAAACACGGCTCTAATGTAGACTCTACTGTCTATCCAATTGGAACCAAAGTTGGTGTTCCTCTTGTATATAATCCATGTCGCACATGTGCTGCTTGTGTTATCCCTAATGGAGAGGCGTTCTGCTTTAAAAATCAGTTCTATGCTTGTCACCTTGATGGTACTTGGCAACAATATGTACCCATCCACTCTCAGTATGTAATTCCAGTTCCTGATATTCCCAAGGAAGTCCAGTACGAAGTTGGTCCTATTCTTTGTGGCGGTGTCACTGTATACAAAGGTCTTAGACAGGCCAAAGCCAAAGCAGGCCAAACTGTAGTTATTACAGGAGCTGGTGGCGGTCTAGGTAGTATGGCTATCCAATATGCGAATGCTCTCGGCTTGCGAGTCATTGCTATAGATACTGGAGATGCTAAAGAAACTCTCACCAAGAAACTCGGAGCTGAAGTATTCGTTGATTACGCAAAAGAAGACCTTGTTGAAGCAGTTCAAAAAGCCACTGGCGGCCTTGGTGCAAACATTGCTTTGTCACTTGCCCCTACTGAGTCGGCTTATAATCAAGCACTCCAATATCTAGGTATCCAAGGTACTTTGGTATGTATTGGTTTGCCAAAAATCGGTGTTAATCTCAGTTTCCCTCCCGCTTTAGCTATTTTTAAGGGCATTAAGATCATAGGCAGTCTAGTTGGTAGTAGGACTGATCTACTCGAAGCACTGGACTTCTTGGGTAGAGGCAAAGTAAGAGTTCCTGTTACTGTCTACAAGCCAAAACAGATCCAAGAAGTGCTTGAATCCATGAGCCGTGGAACATTACAAGGACGTGCAGTCATTGACTTAAGTTAGGAAGTAGAGAAAGGAGCTTAAACCTATATGTATACGGAAATTATCTCATTTGTTATAAGATTATATATCAATAATGCCATAGAATGTTGAATCCATCCACGAACACCTTCCTTTGTATTAAACGTTAATTGGTAATCTATCTATACCTATTCTACTTCCATAGACCTGCGTAGGTCGCAATTAAAAACGTTCCTTTCATGCTCGATATATATTTCTCGAGTTATTCGCCGAATAGCAGCTGCTGTCAGGAGTGGATAGTTATTGTTGTCATGAGTGTTTTAGTCTGGATAATCACGTGTACCATAGACTAGTAGATTAAATAGATATATTGCAAGTTAATTGTGATGATTTCTATAAATCTCGGAGATGCAATAAAGTTGACTGTAACCAGCAGGGTCCGAAGAAAGCAGGAAAATAATTAGCCCACGAACGTAGTTGAATTACACTACCGTTGTATGGCGCATTGTGGTTGTTGTCACCAACAATGAGTCTTGATAATCCGTTTCAACGGTGTGAAAAGATAAGATAACGTTTAAGGTATGATATTTTCATGGGGAAAACAGAACTGCAGATGTATCACGTGACTAAGCTGTGTCGCTGTTCAAGCGCGAGAACCCGTTCCTTGCTGGAAGCAGGACTTCTGCTCTTTACTGATATTTACTACTACTAGAAGACTAATACCTCGTGTATAATGAACACCGAGACAATTACGCTACTATCAATCTCCTATCCGGTTGCTAAAACAAGTTATCACTGCAATTCTCTAACCGGATACAAGAAAAAGTATCGCATCTGCGAATTGAAGATATTGCGAATTATTCCACTGAATTTGAACCTGACATCCGACTCCAGTCTGGGTCCATCTGGCATGAACCTGTCATGCCTCGTGGTAGCATGAGCGGTAGAGTTGACATTTACCCTAATCCCGTAAAAGAAGATAAACGCGCGCGCGCGGGGCATAGACATGGCGTCATATCAATCTTTATCTAATAATAGGAGAGAGGCTTGATCGACGACTATTTATGTCGCACCTTCCTCCATACGGCACCAAGCTTCGAGACAGACATAATTGACTCACAAGATCTATTTATCTAATCAGACAGAATCTTTACAAATTCTCAGTTCCTCTTCCTTATTACGAATTGTGGCTCTGTTGGGTAGCTGCTGCGCGTAGGAAACAATGGTAGCTCGCTCTACCGAATACGACCCCATTGACGATGGTGCGAACGAGATGGAGTCGCCTCGATCGTCTACTTCTTCAATTTTAGAGAAGTTCACTGGAATTAGAGGGCCGAATGAGGAAGAATGGCTGACCGACGACGACGACGAAGAGCGTGTAAATGTGAAGTCACGATCTTTGGCTCACCATCATCGCCCAAAACGGGTGAAAAGATCCCGTCTAATCAGTTTCTCGATACTGGTGCTTCTGATTCTAACACTTTTCATTTCGGCATCTGTTTCATACCTCAAGTCATCCCCAGCTAGAACTCTCCACAAAACTCCTTTTGGTAGCACTACTATTGACCCGCTGTCAGGTAAAAGGTTATTAACTTTGGAGGAGATGAGAACTGGTGCGTATGCTGCGAAACACCAGTCCATCAGTTGGATTGAGCCGGTTCCTTCTGCCAAGGAGAATTTGGGTGATTTCGTTCTTCAGAAAGATGGCAAATATCTTTTAACTCATTGGGCCAATCGTACTGATGAGAGACTGATTGTTGAAAGCGTGGTTCATATCGAAGGAATTGACCGTGATATCAACTCGGTAGCACTCAACCGCCAACAAACTAAGGCAATTATTTCTACTGACAAAAAAAAGAACTGGAGACACTCGTCTTTCTCCTTATTTTGGGTACTTGATTTGGAAACCGGAGACATTACTCCCGTCAACACCAAAGATTCTGCGGCTTTTCTTGCTCTAGCTGAATGGTCACCAAGGGGCGATCGAATTGCATTTATCTCAGAGAACAATCTTTATCTCCGTTATGTTGGAGGTAGCGACGATGGCGTAGTCAAGCAAATCACCACTGATGGCGGAGACCAGATCTTTTATGGTCGCCCTGATTGGGTCTACGAAGAAGAGATTTTCAGTGGTGCCAAAGCATTGTGGTGGTCTTTGAATGGTGAATATTTAGCATTTCTTCGTACTAACGATACAGAGGTTCCCGAGTTTCCAATCCCGTACTTCGTACAGCATGGTGATGACGGGTCGGATCCTTATCCCGACCTTGTGAAATTGAAGTACCCCAAGCCGGGATTTGCAAATCCAATTGTAAACATCCTCTTTTTAGAAGTTAGCAGTGAAGAGTTCTATGCTGTTCCAGTCGAAGAAGACCCTGCTATTGATAATCTTATTACCGAGGTCGTTTGGACTGATACTTCAAAGGTACTTTTAAGAGTGACTTCTCGTGAAAGCGATATTTTAAAGATTTCCGTTGTTGATGCCAAGACAAGAACAGGAAAGATTGTACGTACTGATGACGAAACTGGCGCTGATGGTGGCTGGTTTGAGATTTCTCAAGATACTGTTTTCATCCCTGCTGATGCTGCGAATGGACGTCCTGACGGAGGGTATATTGATACTATTTTTGTCGATGGATACAATCATCTGGCCTTTTTCTCGCCTGTTGAATCACCCGAACCAAGAACCATTCTCACTCAAGGTAACTGGGAAGTTGATTCTGCTCCTTCTAGTGTAGACTTGAAAAACAACAAAGTGTACTTTCTGTCTACGCAAAAATCGTCTGTGGAGAGACATTTATATTCTGTCAACCTCGATGGCACCGGGCTGACTCCTGTTACTGATGTATCTAAAGATGGGTATTATCGTGTTTCGTTCTCTGCGGACAGCAGATATGTGCTTCTTTCCTACGAAGGGCCCGATGTACCATGGCAGAATGTGCTTGATCTGCAATCAGAGGATCCTCTCAAGACTGCTGAAGTCATTGAGTCCAACTCCGACCTTCGTCAACGTCTAGACGATTATGCTGTTCCCACTGTTTCTCATTTCCAACTGAAGGTAGCGACCGATGAGGAAACAGGCGCTGACATTGTGGCCAATGTCCGCGAAATTCGTCCTGCTTTATTCAATCCAACCAAAAAATATCCAGTGTTGTTTTTCGTATATGGAGGTCCCGGCAGTCAGACAGTGACTAAATCGTTTGGTCTTGATTTCCAGCGAATTATTTCTGGTCTTGAAGATATCATTGTAGTTTCAGTTGACGGTCGAGGGACTGGGTTTATGGGGCGCAAGTTCCGTACAGTTGTACGTGATCATCTCGGCCATTTTGAACCTCTTGATCAGATCACCACTGCTAAACATTACGCTGCGCAGTCGTATGTTGATTCTGATAAGATAGCTATTTGGGGCTGGAGTTACGGCGGTTACATGACTCTCAAGACTCTCGAAACTGATGCCGGTGAAACTTTTCACTATGGAATGTCAGTAGCTCCTGTCACCAATTGGAGGTTCTACGATTCTGTTTATACGGAAAGATATATGCATACTCCTCAACATAACCCCACTGGATATGAGCATGCGGCCATTCACAATGCCACTGCCATCGCACAAAACGAAAGATTCCTCATCATGCATGGGACTGGCGACGATAATGTACATCTTCAAAATACCCTTGTTCTTCTTGACCTGTTTGACGAGAACAATGTCGAGAACTACGACGTACACGTCTTTCCCGATTCTGACCACGGCATTTACTACCACAATGCAAACACCATTGTCTACGACAAATTACATCATTGGATTTCTAACGCGTTTCACGGAAATTTCAAATCACTCCATTAGATTATTAGTGTTAATTATTTATAAACAATACGTAAATATTATTTTTTGGCTGCACGGGGATATGACGGTGCACTTTTGAACCCTGGCATATTCAGGGTCTTGCCTTAACAACTGTGCCACACTTTTTACATGTCTGCTTAGTAGAATCGGACTCAAAATCGAGGATTCCCTGCTTGATCTGAGTACCTAGATCAGTGAGATGGAACGACGCTTCGTTAACAACTTCCTTGCAATTGGGACAGTACCATCTCATTTTATCCACACTGGTTTCGGGACGATCCTGCTCAACTACAATTCCCACAGTATTGGCGTAACGAACAGGATTGTGTGGAGTATTAGCTGAGGTAGTGCGTGTTAGACAACAAGAGATAGCAGACAATATAAGCTTATTAATTACTCACGTGGAAGAAGGAACATATCACCCTCATTAATAGTAATATCTTTGAATTCGCCATCATCGACTACTTTAAGAGTCATATGACCCTTATATTGGTAGAACCATTCTGGAGTCTCATTGATATGGTAATCAGTTCGTTCATTGGGGCCACCAACTACCATCACTGTGAACCCGCCCCTATGAATGCAGTAATTATTTACTGGTGGTTGAAGCAGATGGCCATTCTCCACGAGCCAAGAAGGAAGATTCAACGGAGGGGTGAGCATTGTATAAACCGGAATGTGCAAAATGAAAATGCACAGGACACTAAATAAATAAGGTGACTATTTATCGATAAATATTGAAATATGTATGTATATAAGCTCTATTTCCGCTGCATATATTGTAAGGCTGAACTATAGATATCGATAATTACAAAGTATTCGAGATAAGAACAGTCAAGGAGTAGAAAACGCTACCAAAGGCATAAAGGAGTCACACCGTCATAGCTATATATTAGTACCCTCATCAGCAATAACAGCAAGGGAAATGTCGGATGCATTTACATCAATATCATTTTAATTAATCAGATGAAATCTCGCAGATGAAATCTTGCGCCACCGTGCATCCGCGGCAATAGAGCCAAATCCTTTAAGTGCATAACATCCTCTTACAGTGTCATCTTCTAAACCGTTCGTTGTGACTTACGAATAAAACCCAGGTACATTGGTTTGCTTACACTACCTAATTACTGCTCCATCTTCATTTTTGCCTCTTTACACACCAACGAGCTGCGACAGCTGTAACCCGGAAATTAACATAAACAGACAGCAACGACATTCGAACAACGTGTCTGATTGAGTTAAGAAAAGAGATCGAGGAAAACTAAAGAGAACTGACAATGGCGCCTTCAAAAGACACAACAACGCCAGGCAATGGTGACTCGTCTGAAACGACTGATTCTGTGTCGCAATTACAACAGCAACAGCAGCAAGGGAATGGCGGATCCAGTAAAGATACAAAGGATGGTAAAGATGTTAAGGGAAAGAAAAAGGATGGCAAGAAGAAGAAAGGAGCAGAGGATGTTGAAGAATTGTCTGAGGAGGATCAAAAGTTGAAAGGAGAATTGGAGATGCTCGTCGAAAGACTGAAGGTACGTACTATGTGCTCTGATATGGTGGAGTTCTGCCTCCCGCAGCTGGGCGCGTCCCAGACTGATTGTTCCAGCTGCTGTAAACCGCTGTAGGATTGTGTTCGGCCATGTGGCCCTTGCGCTCCGCGAAGCGGAGTCCAGCCGCTTCTGGCGACGACTAACGGAAGTCTTTAGGAACCTAATGTGGAGTTGTATGAATCAGCTCTAGAGGCGCTGAAGAACTTTATCCGAACTTCGACTTCGTCAATGACTGCAGTTCCTAAACCATTGAAGTTCTTGCGCCCTCATTATCCTTCGTTGACTGAGCTATATGACAAGTGGCCTAGGAGCGATTTACAGGATCAATTGGCCGATGTGTTATCAGTGCTAGGAATGACATATTCGGGAGACGGCAAATTGGAAAGTTTGAAGTATCGCTTGTTGTCCAGTATTGACGATGTTGGCAGCTGGGGCCATGAGTACGTTCGTCATTTGGCGCTGGAGATTGGCGAAGAATTTGGTAATCGGTCGGAAAAAGAGGAATCAACTGACGATTTGCTACATTTATCTCTGAAGATTGTTCCTTTTTTCCTTAAACACAATGCTGAAGCTGACGCGGTAGACTTATTATTGGAGATCGAGGCTATAGATCGACTGACGGAGTTTGTTGATGCGAATACATTTGGCAGAGTTTGTCTCTACATGGTCAGCTGTGTTCCTTTATTGGCGCCTCCTGATGACTTGAATTTCCTTCATACTGCGTATGAGATCTATCTACGACACGGCCAGTTAACCCAGGCGTTGGCTTTGGCTATTCGTATTGATAATGAGGATTTGATTCGATCGGTATTTAATGCCACTACTGACGAATTAGTTCAACAACAGTTGGCGTTTATTTTGGCACGTCAGCAATATTGGTTTCAAGTCGACAATGAAGAAGTACAGAAATGTTTGTCGAATGTATCTCTTTCTGAACATTTCTTGTATCTTGGCAAGGAATTGAATTTGTTGGATCCTAAAACTCCAGAAGATATTTATAAAAGTCATTTGGAACATTCTACTTTGGGCACTTCATCGGGTATTTTGGATTCTGCGAAACAAAACTTGGCAGCTGCATTTGTGAATGCATTTGTCAATTGTGGTTACGGAGCGGATAAGTTGTTGATGAATGATGAAGAGTCAAATTCATGGATTTATAAGACGAAAGGCCCAGGAATGGCCTCGACAACTGCTAGTATAGGGTCATTGTTTCAATGGAACTTTGACAAAGGACTTCAGCAATTGGATAAATACACTTATTCTTCAGAAGAGCAGATTAAAGCCGGTTCATTGTTGGGTATTGGTATAGTGAATGCCGGTGTTCATGATGATTCGGATCCTGCATTTGCCTTGTTATCTGAATATGTCGATAACCCGAGTGTTCATCTACGCGCGTCTGCGATTGTTGGTTTGGGCCTGTCATATGCCGGTTCAAGGCGTGAAGATTTAGCAGAGTTGCTTCTGCCAATTGTGACTGATGTCGGATTAACAATGCAATTATCATCGTTAGCGGCTCTTTCTCTTGGTCATATCTTTGTCGGATCTGCTAATGGTGATATTTCCAGTAGTATACTGCAGACATTGCTTGAGCGTAATCAATCTCAACTGAGTGATAAATGGATCAGGTTCATGGCTCTTGGTTTAGCTCTTCTATATATGGGTAAATATGAAGACACGGAAGAAGTTCTTGAAACCTTGAAAGCCATTGAGCATCCAATCTCACAAACGATTGAGGTGTTATTAACAATATGTTCATATTCTGGTACTGGTAATGTGTTACAGATTCAGAAACTTCTTCAAGACTGTACTGCTCGTCCAGAACCTGAGAAAAAAGAATATTATGCAACCCAACCTGAGGGAGAAGGTCAAACGGAAGAACAGCAATTACGTGATGAACAGGAAGAAACAGAAGCACGAGAAAAGGCTAAACAGGATAGTATTTTCCAAGGTTGCTCAGTTCTTGGATTAGCAGTGATTGCCATGGGTGAGGAGATCGGCCAGGAAATGGTTCTCAGACATTTTGGTCACTTGATGCACTATGGTGATGCTCATATTAGAAGAGCTGTTCCATTGGCAATGGGGCTTGTATCTGCTTCTAACCCTCAAATGAAGGTGTTCGATACTTTGTCACGTTACTCGCACGACAGTGATTTGGATGTGGCAGTAAATTCTATTTGGGCAATGGGATTAGTTGGTGCGGGCACAAATAATGCTAGACTGGCTCAACTTCTTAGACAATTAGCCATGTACTACTCGCGCGATCCCGATTCTCTGTTTATGGTACGTATTTCTCAAGGTCTTGTCCACCTTGGTAAGGGTACTTTAACGGTTAACCCATTTAATACTGATAGACAGATATTATCACGGGTTTCGTTGGCTGGTTTACTGACTGTTTCCATGGCCTTACTCGACCCTAAATCATTCATCCTTTCATCTGCTCATTCCCTATTATACTTTGTAACGACTGCTGTTCGTCCTCGTATGCTGATCACTCTTGATGAAAATTTAGAGCCCATAAAGGTCAATGTTAGAGTTGGTCAAGCTGTAGACGTTGTTGGCCAAGCGGGTAGACCGAAAACAATTACTGGGTGGGTTACCCACAGCACCCCTGTGCTCCTCGGTTATGGAGAAAGAGCTGAGCTTGAAGATGACGAATATATTAGCCTGGCAAGTTCATTAGAAGGCGTTGTTATTCTGAAAAAGAACCAAGATAGAATGGAAATTGATGGTTGACGTAATAAATCCTCAATAGTTATGTATATCTCTCTACATAGAACTGAATTCATAATAGTAAATTAAAAAAACAACAACGGTACAACAAATATATAATTAAACAATCACAATTCACCAGTAAGAATAGCTTCGGTGACGTAGTTAATGTAGTCTCTTCGAGATGCAAGCTTTATTCCAAACTGATGTTCTAATTGAAGTCGGATACTCTTTTTAGTAACCATCATAAGATCTGCCGTTCTAAGAATCTCGCGAACAGCATTTGTAATTTCCTCATCAGATGGCAGAGTCATAGGCAATGTACGCAATTCATGCTCCTCTTTTACCGATGCAGCGTGTCCTACTACTGATGGAGCGGGTGTTCCGGTTCTCTCTGTAGGCGCCAGGCTCATAGTACCTCTAGCAGGAGGCGCCCCAGAATATTGTGATGCAGAGTACTGAGACCTTGCAACGGACGGAGCATTTCTTGCCTCAGACGATTGCCACGCTTCTGCTTGATATTCTTGCCATCTTCGTAAAGGAATTTCAGAAGGATCAAAAGTACCTTCATCAGAAAGAACGACTTTGGTGCCCGCTTTTTCACCATTTACAACACGGGTATTACCCCAAGAGAAATCGTCCATGTACCAAAACGCGTACAAAGGTAATGCTAATGAAAATACTGGAATAGCTAAGATGTATATCAGCATCCATCCAATCATTTCCCATCTTCTACGCAACAGGAAGATGACGGCCTGTAGACCATAGATAGCCCCTAACATCGCAAGTGACGTTACAGGAACACCATCTGTTCTTGTAACCAGTAAATAAACCAAGTATGCCAGATATGCAGGAGTAACCGGTTGAATAATGGTACTAAACAGATCAACAACAACAATGAATCTCATACTGAAACAACAGAAACCACACATGTTGCCCATGGGCACTAGCTCAATCAGATTATGCACAGTGGAATTGATCCATCTACGTCTCTGCGATAAGAAAACAGACCAAGTATCAGGTGCAACAGTCCAAGCTTCAGCATGTCGAGTAAACTTTGTCTTATACCTAGGGTTATACTTCAGTAACAATGTAGTCAAATATCGATCTTCTCCAAGATGTAACAGGTTTTTCATATGTAAAGTGTCAACACGATTTTCAGAATATCCTTTAACCACCGCATGAGACACAAACAATGGTTTGCCAGTCTCATTGTCATAAACACGATACATTGAGAAACAACCAGGAAGACAAGTAACACTACCAAATAGTGATTCAAAAGCTTTTGCCAAGTTATGGGAAATGTAATATTCGTAAACTTGTACCATTGTGACCATTGAACTTTTGGCATTTGAGAGAGCGGTTTCACCACAGATGGCTTGAAGTTTTCTATCATTAACCATAGATGACACAAATTGACTAGCAGAATCAGGAGCGACCATAGTATCAGCATCAACCTGTAATAGATATTCATAATAAGCAGGATTAACGCCGATAACATTTTGAATCTGATGATAGAGTTCCAGTTCTAGAGGACTCATTGGCAAGTTATAATGAACGCGGTTTAAGAATCTCATTAGCACCATCTGAGAGTCACGTTTACCACGATTACCAGGACGATTAATTTCTGTAGGCTTACCAACTTTGACGATAACTAGATATGGGACAATGTGACCATGAACTTCATATAAGCCAGAATATACTTTACCCATATTATGTTGCTTGGCACCTTCACCCAAACTTTCAAAACTTAACGCTTCTGGATCAACATCCGGAGGACACCCCAAAATATCAAGAACAATTCGTGGCGTAGGACGTTCATTGCCAGCGCCAACAATCATACCATCACATACGACAATCAATAATTTTCTCTTGTCGTCATATCGAGTGGCAGCTAAAGAATCAATAGCACGTCGTAGCGATTCCTCATCTTCCGTATATGCAGGGACTTGACAGATAAAGAATTTGTCCAATTCATCTGGAATATGCGATTTACCAAATTGTAGTGCAGCCAAGAATTTTACCAAAATGATTGCTACTACAAAGATAGTGATAGCTAATAGGAAATATCTAGCAAAGACACAACGGACAGAGTCTCTTGTATCAAGTTTACCAACCATGAAAACGTTTCGAAGACATCGATTCATCTCAGTACGTGCTTCTTCACTTAGATCCAATTCATTATATTTTTTGGTGATATCCTGTCCAGAATACTGTTCGAAAAGGCTTACAAGTCGAGAGTCCATAAAATTCGTATCAATGCCAGCTGGTACCTTTTCTCCTTTCGGAGCCTTGGTAGTAACTTCACCAGCAACATAATTCGACAAATCATAAACATATCCATTCAAACTGGCCATGTTTTGTTTATGTTGAGACACAGTTTTGGCCATTACACTCGGTGTTATACCGATATAAGCCTTTCTAAAGTTTGCATTTAAGAATTGCATTTGTTGTAAATACCAGTCAGGGCGATAATCACCAGTGAAATATCTAAAATCATGATATACAGCGTTCGCATCAGAATAGTTGTTTGTCTGTCCATATACGATATATTTACTGATCGTTCCATTGACACCTCCACAAACAGCAGATATTGGCATTGGGAAGATAGGAGACGAATCACGGCCACCATAGTTGAGAATATCATTAGTAGATACAACCTGAGGATAGTGACTTGGCGCAAACTTGGTTAAATCAAATACCACACCTCTAATCTGAGTCAGAGTCTTACCGGGGTCTAATTTAGATGAATACTGGGTAAGTTCTTCAGTGCTCATGACATTTTGGAGGGGACATATGAGAATGGGGAATCCAATAAGAAATATGACACAAAATGCACACGATGCCCAAATCATCAGATTGATTGCCAGCTTTTCACGCCATGCGGTACGAATATCTTTTCTTGGGATTCGTCCGAGGATTTTAATAAACCAGTCAGGAACCCACCAAGTCCAGAGCCATACCAAAAACATCCATCTTTTTCTGGCTCCGGTCACAGCATATTGATCAGTCTGATCCTGTTCAGATTCACCCATTTCTTTAGTACGAATGTATGCCTGGTTGTTAATGGATCTACCGTCGTTGTATTTGAAGAGATCTCCACCAATCGTGGCACCAGCAATAGATTTGGAGTCAGGATCATAATAAAATGCATCATTATCCGCGTATCCTCTAGATGCCGGGTTAAGGTCATCTCCAGAATCGATATATCTTTGTGCAGCAGACTGGGCAAAAGACATCTTAGGGTCTACAATTTGTAGCCATGCATGTTCAGACAAGAAAATACCAGTTACACCATATCGAGCGTCCCGTTCAGGCCAAGACAGTGAATGCATCATTTCTATTGCCTTTTCACGTTCAGTAACACCATCTGAATTATGAAGTAAGTCAGGACTGGCATGTCCATCAGTCGCTGATACTGCAGTAATGAATTCATTAAAAGTCAAAAACACTCTGAAATCGGTCTGCTTAACGGCACGGGCGATTTCAGGTAAACCAAAAGCTTTAATCTGCTGACGAACACATCTTGCGTCGAAAGAATTCGACAGTCGATGATCGTTTGGTTTTAAACAAATAACAAAGTACGGGTTTGCACTCTCAAATGAGTCCAGCAGGCGATCAAGAGCAGACATGAATTGACCACATGCATTAAGTTTACCTTTACGATTGGTTTTCTTTTCAACTTCTTGTTTAGAGATGTCAGTACGATCTCCACCATTTGTAGTATTTCTTCTCACTACAGATGGAGCACGAAGTGGTTTAGATGACAGATGAGCTTGAACCACTTCAGTGCCAAAGGTAGAGTCAACCACAGCGCTGGAACCAAAAATAGTCTTTAAGAAGTCCGATGATGAGGAAGAGGTGAATAATGAAATGATGTCGCCAGAAATAGACTCTGCATTCGAAGCAATAAGATTATCAACTTCATATTCCACTTCACCAGCAAAGTGACGAATTGAAAATGATCTTCTGGCACTAACAGAATCAATAACACCGCTCTTATCATATCTCTGACTAATAGTATGCAAAAGAGCAGTATCATCTTTCTCACGACGCGAATAGTCATCGATAACAGACAGAAGTCCCATAGTGGGCCTAAATAGAGTTCGAACTGTGTCAGAATTATCAAAGTATTCAGAAGCTGGGACAGCGACTTCTTCACTATCGAATTTTTCCAATGGCTTCTCAAAATATGATTTAAGCATGAAGTTGTAGAACATTTCATTAGCAGAATTATGCAGTAATTTGTCCAGGGTAGGCACTGATGAAGATATGGTGAATCCGGGGAAATCGACTACAGTGATAGTACTGTCCACCAGAGACTCAATCTCATCTAAATCGATATTACTACCAGCGCGATTTTCTGCCTGGGAGATACGACTATTAATTTTCTCCATGACCCAGGAAAACAATAGGGTATACAATGTTCTTGCCAGTTCGTCCGCATTTTCCCTAGCACCTAACTGGTCTAAGACCAAGGTAACGCGGTCTTTCTGGATCTTCACAGTCTTGTAACTCAATGTACTTTCGAGAATATGAGGGCGTACGCCCAGGAACCCAGCAATACAATTGAGAACGTCGGTATTTGTGACTTCGATAGCAGCTGAACTCATGCCGTCGGCGCCGGTTGATCTAAACATAAGCTGTCCAATATGAAGGATTGCTGCCAGAATCTGACAAATATTAGCAATATCGGCTCTAGTAAACTCCAGGCTTTTTAAAGCGCTTCTGAGCTGTTTGAATTTCTGCTTGTCGTCTATGCCAACCCTCAGTTGTGAATGGTGGCCCAGATAACGGTATCTAGCAGTGTTCAAATCCGATAGAGCAAGGTGCTCTCTTTCAGTGTCGGAGATGCCAGCCAGCAGAGAATAGAAGGCATGATAATTTCTCTCACCCGTAGGTACCTTTGTGATTCGAGTTCTTTCCAGACGGTAGTCTAGAATACTAGCACCAATCAGCGTAGCATCAGTGCCATATTGAAACTCCAGCACATTACCAGCCCTTGAAGACGCTAGACTATGGGCAGTTTTGGTAGTAGTGAATGCCTGAAACACAAAATCTGCATTCTTTATTTTCGTAGACAGCGGGTTATTAGAAAGGGCTATAGAATGTTAGTGCTCTGTGGGTACGCAGAGATAGGCCGACACTATGACTTACTCAGTAAATGTGTGACCACAGAAGTGCGGAATTCAGACTTCCCTGAGCCCGATTCACCAAGGAAAAGAACGATCTGGCTCTCGCCTCGGATGCAGAGACGGTTATATACACGAGCTGCCAGGTCTTTGAATAACTGATCTTGGTTGATATCAAAGGCACTGAAAGTGTTGAGAGCAATTAATGTGCCGGTAGAAATGGTCACTGACGGTAGTCCCTGATGGAACCTGGATGCAATATGTGAAGTAAGTCCATGGTCCGTCAAACTGGCCATTGGCAGAACTGAAATGTCCGCAGCGAGAGATTGAGGAGGCATTTCTTGAAACAAAAAATGGATGAAAATCTGATTGACAAGTTAGTATGATCTAATAATATCAATAACTCAAATAAATACCTACAAAAGAAAAATGATAGAATGGAAATCAAATGCGAATAGATTATACAAACGAAAGGAAATAGATGCGAAATATTTGACAGACTGAAAACAATACTGGTGGTGAACAGAATAAAACGTACAGCCGTGCCTGGTTGTTGTTGTTGTTGGTCACTTGAAAAAAAAACTCGCGTTGTAACCAACGGGCTGCCCTGGGCTGTTCGGCTTGGCTCGCACGACGCAAGTCTCACGTGTGCATGTGATTTGTCGCGGATAAAAATAGATTTTAAAGCTCTGGCAGCTGGGCATGCCAAGTATACCTATTTTTAACCTAAAATAGCGAACGAGCCTCACTTCGTCGCTACTGACATTACGCTCTCGCTACCGTTGAAATGACATTCGCACTGCACTAAATTTTTCCCATCCTTTTGAATTCGGTCTAAATTAAGAAACTTTGAGTGCATGCAACGTTATTGATACGCAGTGCGGCGCTACGCGGCGCGGTATTACCTCGGTCAGGGAACTGTTACAACTACTCTACAAACCGCGAGGATGAATTGTTGTTTTGTTCTCCGACCGACGACGTCATTCAAACCAACAGCACTTCTGTGCTGATTTCCTTGTCCTCTTTATCGCTGTTCTCTGGCACTGCTCGCGTATTTCACACTTTCCCGTTTCATGTATTTATTTATTTACCTTTCCATTCTCGAATCTAAACAACGTTTCTTTTTACGGTTTCGCACTATGTCCCCTTTTTCAAGCTCGCGCGCGCAAGTTCGCGCACGCTCGCCTGGCACGTAAACTCCCAATCGACTTGCGCTTGCCTGGGCCAGGGCCGCTTGACTCGAGCTAAAAATACTTTCTGCTCCAGCTTACAGCCAACGAACAGAAGAAAAAATATTGACATTTACATTACCTGTGAAGCTCTTTAGATGAACATTTACGATTGTTTAGTTCGTTAAAACATGGACGTACCACCGCTATCAAGTACAGCCATTCCGATTTCTGCTTCGTCGCTGATTGCGACGCTCCACCAGACATTCACACATGCTCAATATAAATCGCTGAGGATCGATTCTGCGTCGACGATTCTTCTAGGCCCGAACGTCGAGGATTCGTTCATTCTCTCAATATGGGACCATGCCTATCGACGGTCAGAAGACCAAGCATTGCTTGTCATGTAAGTATATTCACCACCTACCCCTCCCGACGATTACTAAACTAACATGAAATCACAGGCCAGCACACCCAGCTGCGTCAACAGGCTTTTTCTCGGCCATCTCGTCGTTCCCAAACATTGATTCGGCCGTGTTACAAGCGTTGAATGTGCTGTCGCCGTTTCTCACTGCGCTGACGCCCCAGAACCTGTCTACCCGATTTCACAATGGACTGGGTGTTAAAATCAAGCTGAATTCACGAGGTGATATTGTTTCTAGTAGAATCCGCATTTCCGAAACCCCATTCTGCTCGTTGGATCAGCTGTTGAACCTACCTGCAAAGGAGTCGAACCGTGTATTTGATGTGTTTTATCATTTGCTGTTGAGCGAATCGACCGAAAATAGAGGAACTTATTTATCTCTGAAAAGCTCTCCCGATCAATATGACTTGCTCAAGAAATCTGCGACCTATAAACTGCCAGATTGGGTTAACTTCTCAGATGATTATGCATTGGCAAAGGATTGGAGTGATGCTCTGAGACAATGTGGATTCAAAGCATCGACATTGAGAGGTGTTTTATCTACTTTGTCTGGTATTTTATTGTTGGGAAACAAAAATGATGAAAATGATATTGCCGAAGGCGCTTCCCTGATAGGAATCGACTCTAGTATCCAATCGACATATACACCTAATGAACTTATTTTGTCGTCATACACTGCCTTGGTGAAGAATGTTGTTTATGAATTAAATAAGTTCTTGGCGAAGCTCGATAAACCCGCCGACTTGCCCGAAAATGAGGTTGTTGCAGCTGTGACGATAGCTGAATGTGCTGAGCAACATCGCAAGGACATACTAAAAAACGTCTTTGACAATTCCGCAGGTATTAATGGAGAAATGAAAGATGATATGCTGAACTTACCCAAGTCGCCAGTAACCGTTACTCGTGCAATTCAAAAACTAGAAAATACCCAAGCGGCAAGTACTGCCAACTCAGTCACAAGTAATATCACCCTTATAACTGATTTTGAGGGAATCCTCGATTCATCGCTTTCATACTTATCACGCAAATCACTTGGTACCTCGGGCGAAGAAAAACCTTTAAACATTACCTCTATGATTTCGTCAAGTCGTGTATGGGTTGCACTTAACCTCACATCATGTGGGGATGCTGCTGGACTGGCCGCAGATCGGTGGTCTAGTTCTATAGTATCAGCTCAAGTTCGAGAACTGTACATTACCGAATGGGCACAGAAAAGACGACAAATCGATTTCACGGCTGATTTCGAGTTTTACGAATTTATTGAAAGGTATTCCGCTCTTTTGCCACCTAATATTGGCATCATAAACCTTGAGCAATGGGCTCGTCATGAAAAAGGATGGGACCAAGCGGATTTTGCCAAAGGTAAAAGTAGATTATGGATTTCTGAAAACGTTTGGCGTGATCTTGAACTTGGATTAGATTCATTTTCAGGAAATTCGCCCTATGTTAACGATTCTACTGAAACTTTCGGTCATTCATATCCTAGCGATGATTACATTGTACCTCAGCCAATGAATCCGTTTGGCCAGAATGAACGACTTTTACCAATGCCGCATTCTGATCCAGAAGATATGACTGGATATAGTAAAGAGCACAACCGTGCTCCCCATTATCAACCTGATAATATCAATAGAAATAATGAAGGCGATTATGATGAAGAAGATGAACTCAATGACGCTGATTTCGATAACGAGTATGGACTTAAGGAAGGTCCTGGCGATGTTGAACGTCGAGCCGGTGGCCGAATCACAAAAATCGAGAAAACAACTACCGAGCGAAGAGTTTGGGTATTTTTTGTTTGGCTGTTGACATTCTGGGTCCCATCGCCCTTTCTTAAATATATCATGAGAATGAAGAGACCAGAAATACGCATGGCGTGGAGAGAGAAGCTGGTCCTCTGTTTTATTATTTTCCTCATTAATGCAGGTATTATTTTTTACATGATTTTCTTAGGTAGATTTGTGTGTTCTGATTATGATAAAGTATGGAATTCTAAAGAAGTGGCAACCCACCAGGGAACCAACGATTTCTATGTCTCTATCCACGGAAATGTTTATGATTTGACAAAATTCTATAAGATTCAACATTCTGACAACGGTATTGAAACTACTCCCAGTTTAATGCTGGAATTTGCTGGTCTTGATTTGTCTGATTATTTCCCACCTCCATTGACAGTTGCTTGTCCTGCGTTGGTCAAGGATGATACCATTCAACTACAATACAACTCTACCAATTCTCCAATGAGTATGGCGTTACATAAGAGTGGAAGTTATTTCGTACCTTCAACAAAGACAGCTCTTAACAAGTATACTTGGTACAATTCTGTATTTAAACCGAAGATTAAAGAATACTACAAAGGCCGATTGGTAGCAAAAAAATCTGATTTGCAGAAGAAAGCGCAGTCTGACAGCCTTTATACATTTATCATCGACAATGAGATTTATGATGTTACCAATTATTTCCTAACTACAGCTAATTACCCAAGTAACAATCCAGCCACTAAAAACTGGAATTTCTTTAGTGATGCAGTTGTAAACATGTTTACAAATGGTCAGGGCCAAGATATTTCTGAACAGTTTAACGGCAACGAACTTGACGAATTAACCAGGCAGAATACCTTGCAATGTCTTAAAAATGCATTTGCGGCGGGTGAAGTTGATTTTAGAGACTCTGCGCGGTGTCAAGTTGCTAACGTTATTTTGCTTGTTTTTGCTGGTATTCTCACTAGTGTTACACTAGTGAAATTCTTGGCATCTATTCGATTTGGCAGTAAACGACTCCCATCTCCTCAAGACAGATTTGTTATTTGTCAGATTCCTATTTATACTGAAAGTGAAGCAGATTTTCGATTGGCTGTGGATTCCCTTACTAATCTGAAATATGACAACCGTCGTAAACTGTTACTATTAGTTTGTGATGGTATGATTGTTGGTGCTGGTAATGATAGACCAACCCCTAATATCGTTCTTGATATGCTCGGCGTGGATGACCGTGTGAATCCTCCTGCTTTAGCATACGAGAGTATCGCAGAAGGTGCTAATCAACTCAACTATGCCAAGGTGTATTCTGGATTATATGAGAATGAAGGTAATGTTGTACCATTTATTGTGGTAGTCAAAGTTGGTCGTCCTCAAGAGACTAGCAAGCCTGGTAACAGAGGTAAACGTGATTCTCAGATTATGATTATGAGATTGCTTAATAAGATTCATTATCAAAAGCCTATGTCGCCGTTGGAATTAGAGTTATTCCATCACATGACCAATATTATTGGTGTGGACCCTGAATTGTACGAGTATATCTTTATGGTTGATGCTGATACATCAGTGGCAGAGGATTCTTTAACTAGACTGGTTTCTGCATGTGTTAATGACAGTCGTATTGCCGGTATATGTGGGGAAACTGGACTACAAAATGAAGAAAAGAGTTGGACAACAATGATTCAGGTTTACGAGTATTTCATATCCCATCACCTTACCAAGCAGTTTGAAAGTTTATTCGGTAGTGTTACATGTTTACCAGGTTGTTTCTCGTTGTATCGCCTCAAGACTGCTAAAAGATACACACCGGTGTTTATTTCCAATGAAGTTATTCGTGACTACTCTATCATTCATGTTGATACATTACATAAAAAGAATTTGTTTTCACTTGGAGAAGATCGTTACTTGACAACGTTGATGGCCAAGTACTTTCCCAAGATGAAATATTCATTTATTCCTGACGCGTATTGCCAGACTGCGGCACCAGAAGATTTCTCAGTTTTGTTATCTCAAAGACGTCGATGGATTAATTCCACAGTCCATAACTTGATGGAATTGTTGCGGCTCAACACCATGTGTGGATTTGGGTTCTTTAGTATGAGAGGAGTAGTATTTATTGATTTGATTGGGTGAGTCTTTTGCAGGATTTATATATATTTCTATTACTAACGCACGTTTAGAACTGTCATGCTTCCTTCGGTGGTGGTTTATTTGGCATATTTGATCTATAGAATTGCGTCCCACAGTGGGCCATTACCTCTTATTTCAATTGTTCTTATTGGAGCTGTTTACGGTATGCAGGCATTGGTGTTTATCTTGAGAAGACAGTGGCAGCATGTAAGTACAAGCTTTCGAAGCAAGAATAACAAGAGCCATGAAATGTACTAACGAAAACATAGGTTGGCTGGATGCTCATCTACATTGCTGCATATCCAGTGCATTCATTCCTGTTGCCTATTTATTCGTTCTGGAACATGGACAATTTCACATGGGGTAATACTCGTATTGTAGTTGAAGAGAACGCTGGCAAGAGGATGTTGAAGGTGGATCCTAATGAAGTGTTTGACCCCAACAGTGTTCCACTGGAAACATGGCAATCGTATGCTAGTAGAAACAACCTTCCTGGTGAGGAAAGGCGAATTGTGTTTGATGACCGGAAGGGACGGATGATCCATAATGTAGAATACACCGACTATGGTTACGATATGCAAGATTTGTCGTCGGTTCGCAAGAGTGTCATGTTTGATGCTGGTGCTGAAAACAGGTCGACACGTCCCTTTTCGCAATTCAGTATGGACATTAATCGCGTCGGCACTCCTACAACGGCAGTTGGGGGGGGCGAAGCGAGAAGTCTGCGACTATCTTTGGCACCCACAGAGTTCATGGATGAGCAGGCACGTTTCGAGGATCATCGTGAGGTGCAAGTACGTGAAACCATCAAGACTGTATTAAGAGGAGCAGACTTAGACAATATGACGAAACGCCAGCTACGGCAAAAAGTCGAGGATATCCTTGGCATGGACTTCGTCGGCGATAAGGTTTCTGCTGTTGATAGGCTAATAGATGAAGAACTGGAAAACATGGAAAACGACGAATTCGACGTCTCTGCTCGTGCTCCCGCAAGAGACAACGATGATCTTGCCACCCCCCCACCGCCAACAATTCCATAATCATTCAACCAATCATCTGTGCATTTTCATATATTTTACTAATTTATCATGTAACGACTCCTCTCCTTCTTGCCTCCGGCGGCTGGGCTTCAGACTCGGTAGGAAGCTTAGGTCTGGGCTAGGACCCAATGAACGGCTGTTATAGCAAGCACGTCATTGCTGGGGCCTGCTATAGGCCTTCACCGATATGCTGCATATATCAGGAGGAACCCTCCCAACGGCTTTTTGTTTATAAAGCAATTGTATCTTATTTTTTTTCGAGACTGACCGCAATCGATCTCAATATCATAAACAATGTTTGCTTTAGCTTTGACCCGCAAGAACCTTCTGTCGTCTGCTAGAAGTGCCCGTTACACCGCCCGTGTTGTGGTTCCAGCTGTCAGATTCTACGCTTTCAATGCTGCTGAGCAGGTAAGTTTTACATTGCGAAGCGAAGCGAACCAATGTATACTCTGGATGGAGTTGTTACAGTGTCTCTCCTGAGATTCAGAAAATGTCCTATTGCGCATGTACTAACGGTCCCGAAAGCCCAGAATCAGAATTGGCTCTACTGCTCCCAATTTCAAAGCATTGACAACTGATGGTGAAATTGATTTTCATCAGTTCGTCGGTGACTCTTGGACCATTTTGTTCTCCCACCCAGCAGATTTTACTCCTGTCTGTACAACGGAGTTGGGTGCTTTTGCTGCTCTTAAGGACGAATTCGCCAAGCGTAATGCCAAGCTTATTGGTCTCAGTGCAGACGGTTTGGATAGCCATGACAAATGGGTTAAGGATATAGAAGAAACGGCTACCTCTGGCAAGAAGTTTGATTTTCCCATTATTGCCGATAAGGATCGTAATGTCGCATTCCTATATGATATGGTCGACGAAGAGGGATTCAAGAATATCAATAGTGGAAATGCCATGACTATTCGCAATGTGTTCATTATCGACCCTAAGAAGAAGGTTCGTCTTTTCTTAGTATATCCTGCTTCTACTGGGCGTAACACTGCCGAAATTCTTCGTGTCCTTGATGCTTTGCAATTGGCCGATGGTCAAGGCATCGCTACTCCTGTCGATTGGGTTCCAGGCAAGGATGTTATTGTCCCCGTCAGTGTTAGTACCGCCGATGCTGCCACCAAATTCGGCGAAGTCCGTGAAGTCAAGCCTTATTTGAGGTTTGTTAGACACAATGTCAAGTCAAGTGTTCTATCTATGTTTGGAGCTCCTTCGTATCCCTCTTCTTCCAATTACACCACTTTTGCGATGATTGCTGCTGGTGTCGGCGCTGCTTTAGTCGGTAATGTTGTGCTCAGTAAGGATGCTCGTATTGCCGACCTCGACAATGTCATTGGCAAGTAAGTATATAAAACCACATTCTGTGTAGGATATCTTTTAATTAAAAATAAAGAGAAACGTTTTTAACATCTTTTTCTCTCTTAGATTGAATAAGGGACAGCCGGTGGATATTAAAGCCGAATTAGGTACTGGCGACCCTGAGAAGGAAATGGAATGGAAAGAGCTTATCGATGAGTTGGAAACCAGTAAAGAATACTTTTTTCGAAAAGAGAGAAAGCAACCTATTGGCGATAACAAACAGTCGAGCGAACCGAGCTACGTGACTGGACAGAGCCCAGCCACCGGAGGCGAACGAGGGGTCCAAGGTTGACTGTCACGAGGGAAAAAATATCTATTGTATATAAATATATAAATACAGATGCTACTATAATGGTTCTTGCTGTTGGAGTCGTCGGACAATCTCTTCATAGATACACCACGATATGCCTGCACTAAGTGCCTTTCTTGACAAACGAAGAGAAAGTCCATCAAAGAGCCGGACCAATCCGTCTTCCATAAGCATTATATTGGCAGCATAGAAAAATCCTTTATATTTGATTGGATCTAGCTGGACTCGGGTCTTTATTGTATCAAACGGGCTGGTAATAGTGGTAGCTAATCCAGCAGACAAAAACGCTGACGACGAGTTCATTACTGCTGCAGCAATAGTCGATCTTCGTTCCGTAGAAGGGAAAACATTATTTACAATTTCTTTTGATTTTTCATAAAACAGAACATAAAGTCCAGCATAAGGAGCGTCTCTAGCAAATGTAGCTCCGTATCCATAAAAGTATCCACGGAGTCCATGCGATCTATATACAGACTGAATAGCATCAAGCATCGATGTATAATTGTACATTGAAGATTCATAGCGAACCTTGATGACAGTTATTGGCATTGTCATGAAACCAACTATACCACGGACAAAAGCTCCGCTACCTAGATTTTCGTACATTCCCAGTTTCGGCAAACTTGAGCTATCGCCGAGCGCAGAAGGTGATTTGGAGGAGGAAGAAAAAGAAGAAGAGTTGCTACCGCTGCCACACTCTCTAAATAATTTATCATAATTTCTTTGCTGAATATAAGCTCGAGTAGAATTGAGAGTTGTGAAGTACAATCCACTGCCAATTGACATTCTTAGAGCTGAGGGAACTGTTCCCCTCCATAATGAAGCAATTGACGTCATCTGCTTTAAAGAAGAGGTAATGGTCGCACCACCAGATTGCTGAACTCGAGTCTTCAACAAGTCCAATGGTTGAAGCAGAATTGACGAGGTAATGCCACTAGCAAACCCAGCATATAGATGGGAACTGGGACTTACTTTCTTTGAGGCTCGATTTCCAATTTGTTTTTCAGTGGTCGGGGGACCTGATAACGGTGATGCTAATGGAGATGAATCTGATGATAATGTCGATTTCATCTTCGCCGTCATAGTTGTGGCACTGTCACCCGGGGAGATTGGTAGTGGGGTAGTAGTAGTGGAGCCGGTCATTGTATGATTATGATTATTTACAGGTGTCACAATAGCAGGAATGCTAGACATAAATAAACGTAATATAACAAATTAAGACTAATACTTTCATGAACGCAAAGAAGATGGCTGTAATAAATAAAGAAATCAAAGACTTGCTTATGAAATAAGTGATTCTGGTTTGCTGAACCGGTGCATTTACATTGCACATATGAGTGATGATGAGGAACATATGCAATCAAATAGCCGTTTGATTGATGTCAGATGTACTTATTTTCGTACAGGTTTTTATAGGAGATGTGAGATATCGAGTTCTGTCGACATATGGAATATGGATGAAGAGGGATACGTATATATATCATTGCAGTATCTTACAAATATCGTAACTACCACCATACACTGTGGCTGTAATTATATAAAGGCTCAATTCCAACTACAGTTCCTCTTTCTATCTATCAAGATATTTCATTCATAATCGTTTTAAAAGATATAGGGTTCAAACGCAAGTCAGGTTCGTTTGGTGTGCAGATGTCTTTGTGCAAAGTAATGGCGGAAATAATTCCGTCAAAGGTGAATATTTTCACTCGCCAATCTGGTTGTTCAACAGACGATACGTAGAGATGGTCAGCGGGGAAAAAGCTTGGTCTCGCAAGAGACTCAGACCATGTAAGAACACTGGAAGCCCTATCGCACTGCTGCTGTAGATATTCCTCTATTACAACCTTGTCTATTCTGTTGTTCGACTCTCTATCAATTTCGATAGTCGATATTTCCACAGCCCCCACTAGTCCCGTCCCAATTCCTTTGATATAAGCTTCTTTAATAGCCCATCTTATTGCTAATGATATAGCAGAATATAGCGAGGTATCTATAGGTGCATCTTTAATGTGCAATCTTGAAGCCGCTTTAATGGCTGCTATTTCATCAGCAGTTGACACCATCGGTGCAAAATCATTCAACCATTGGTCAGATTGTAAAGATGGTGGATCAGTCAAGTCAATCCCGACTATCGGTGAGTCTTTTGCTTGTATTTGTCCGCTTAATGTTTTCTTTCTCTTGATATATGCAATTATCACTCGTCCTGAAACAGTGCTAATATTAAAATCAATAACAAAATCACAGTCAGGGTGGCTCTTGAAATAAGGTCTTCCGAATTCACCAGAATGAAAGGGAATGTCTTTCAATAACCTCACTTTGATGCTAGAACTGCTAGTTTCCTTTATGAATTTCCAGACAACATACCTTTGAAGAATATGTGATGCTAATGACATCTTGGCGTCGTCAATAAACCTCAATTTAGTCACACTATTCTGGACATTTTCAGGGAGTAGTTTAAGGGCCAATTGGAATGACTCACGGTCATTCCATATGGGTCTCACGTCAATGTACGATATCGTAACATAAATATCCATTAGACGAGATGTGGTGAATAAAGATGATTAGTAGTGTAGTAATAGCATTCATTATCTATTACTTTTTCGTAACAGCCGTGCCCTTTTTTCATATAACAACTATCTATTTATCTCTCAAAATTGATACCTACAGTACTAACAGCGTATTAGATACAATATCTTAAGTTTTTTTTTTTACATCATTTTAACTGGCAGACCAATCTGTAACGGTAACTAGCGAATGGTCAGGAACGTCGACAGTCAAAGTAGACCCATTGGGATTTCTTTTAATTGGCAATGACGCAATATTATGAGTATTATCAGTAACATAAGCCTTGACGCTCAGAGGGAAATTGAATTTACCTTTGATGTTCAATTCGATGGGTGTAGCAGTACCATTGTTAACAATCTGTACGATGACAGTACCATCTTTATTCTTAAAGGCACTAGTGCTCAAAGTCGAAGCACTACTTGTGGCACCAATTCTCACTGCGCCAGGCCTAATGAAGCGACTGAATTGAGCCAACGCCCAGTAGATTGACGAAGTAACTGGCTTGCCATTGACACTATTAATAAAGTGGGAAGAAGAGCTGCTCGCAATCTCAACGCCTTCCCAATATAGATATGCACTGACATGACCATCAACAAAAGCAGTATGCAAGTTCTGAGCCCAAGTGAGAGGGAACAAATACAGGGACGTAGCCCCGTGCGATTTGCGCCGCATACTAAGTGGTTCACCGCACGCGCCGCACGCATGATAGGAAGATCAATGCGTCATATGCGTGAATATGCAATTATCGAAATATAGCGAATTTAACACAATATAATAGTTGGTTCTTAAGAATAAAATGGCAGAATAAGGAAGGGAAATATGCAAG
>JAJMAW010000047.1:0-104362 GCA_030565085.1 Sugiyamaella pinicola | reverse complement strand
GTAGTGACTACTTAAGGGTTTAATACTTGTTGAGTATTTTCGATATCAATTGTCGTAGACTTTAGATAAAATAGATATATTGTAAGTTAATTGTATATGAATAAGATAAGAGAAGATAAGAGTATAATATAGAGAAACTAGCGCGGCTAAAGCCAGCGGCTATCTTGCTGACGAATCAGCGAGAAGCTGAGAAGGCACAGCCAGGACGAGCCTCAGAGCCACACTGTCTCCGACTTAACTGAGCGGACCTGGCTCAAAGTGGATTTCGACTTTTTTAAGACCTTCATTGGTTATTTTATTTCATCTTACAACATTGACCAGGGAATTGGTTTGGACATTGCAATTGCTAACAGCTCCTTAAAATCGCCAGAATTGCTACAGAGTGACTTTTCCATCTCTCTGTGTGAGTGTATATTAGAATTACTGACAATCATTGAAAATTGCCTGATACAAACGAGGCTTGGCTTGGCTTGGCTTGATAGAACAATACGAACAGAAAGTTATCGGCAAAGACATTCCAGCTTAACAACAGTATAAATAAAGCTATTATCTACTAGGACAAGACCATATCGATGGTTAAAAAGGCCAGTAGAAGACTGGTGTATGCACTGTCGTCATCCCAGACAGATACTGGTGGCCACTCTCTGGGAGTCAACTCGCTGGCCATAGACCCAACTCCTCGAGACAATGGCTGTACAGGCACTCTGTACTCTGCTGGACGAGACGGTATCGTCAATGCCTGGAGCCTGAACGATGTCGACGTCAGCACCAAGTGGGACACAGAGCTCATTCGTCGCAAAGTCGAGCCCAAGTCCGCCGCCTCCAAAAAGGATAATCAGGGCACCACCACTTCGGCGAGAATCCAGATCCATACGAACTGGGTCAATGATGTCCTTCTCGTGAATAACTATGAATCAGGTAAGTCGTCGACTGGGCATGCCTCCGGCGGCTGGGCTCCGCCCAGACCTATAGCTCCGCTTCGCAGAGGGCTAGGACCACCAACGATAGAGGCGAACCACCGAGGAAGACCACACTAACAAAAATGCAGTCATCTCATGTTCGTCGGATCTGACTGTTAAGTTGTGGAACCCAGTAAAGAATGAGACTGTCCAGGTCGGCCAGCATCTGGATTATGTCAAGTGCCTAGCAAGTCCTTCACTGAAGAATACTGAGTGGATTGTGTCTGGTGGTCTAGATAGGAAGATTATAGGCTGGGATTTAGTGAAAGGGGGTGAGAAGTTCTCCATTGACGTCGGAGATAAGGGCAAGAATCAGATGGGGTCTATTTACGCATTGGCAGTGAATAGTTTAGATAGCGGCATTGCGTCCTCTGCATCTCCAGTGATTGCCAGTGGTGGCCCCGAGTCCATTGTCAATTTATGGGATTCTCGTACCACCGAAGCGGTGACAAAGTTTGTTGGCCACAACGGCAATATCCGATCCATTCTCGTTTCTGATGATGGTGAATGGGTCTTGAGCGGCTCTTCAGATTCGTCAGTAAAACTGTGGTCGGTCACTTCATCAAGATTGTATCACACTTTCGATATGCATGATGATTCTGTTTGGTCCTTGTATTCGGAAGACCCTTCGTTGAAGGTGTTTTATTCAAGCGATAGGAGCGGAATGGTTATAAAGACGGATTTGAGAGGTTGCGTGGAGAGAAATTTA
The DNA here is from genome assembly GCA_030565085.1 of Sugiyamaella pinicola. Classification (NCBI taxonomy): domain Eukaryota; kingdom Fungi; phylum Ascomycota; class Dipodascomycetes; order Dipodascales; family Trichomonascaceae; genus Sugiyamaella; species Sugiyamaella pinicola. The sequence goes on along the minus strand of JAJMAW010000047.1, from coordinate 102,694 downwards.
GATTTCGATGAAGGTGTTTCTTGCCTAGTTTGTAATGAACATGAGGGGGTTTCAAAGATTGTCAGTGCTGGGTCGAATCTATGGACGGCTACATCTAATTCGAGAATCCACAGATGGAGAAATGTGAATACAGGCATCTATTCACTAGCAGGTGGAGTTGTAGAAGATGAGCCAGTTATCAGAGACAAGGAGAAAGAAGAAAAGAAAGAAGAGCCGAAAAAACAAGGAAATGCCTCACAGCCGCCATCTATAACGACGTCTTTTGTACAGATAAGTGGAGGCCCGTCACTGGAGTTTGTCGCTACTCCCAAACCGCCCAAATCTAAACCGTCTCAGGCACGCGAGTTATCACCTGGTGCGACTGAAGTAGACATTTCAATTCAGCCAGTGTATGAAAACCCTATAGAGACGCTTCGTGGACACGTTGGACTTATCAAGCATCGCCTTTTAAATGATAAAAGGAGGGTGCTGACGCTCGATACTGCAGGAGACGTTAAACTATGGGATCTCGTCCGGGGGGTCGTTCTTGAATCGTTTGATCGTACTCTAGGTTTGGATCTTGATTCACTGGCAGACCAGTTGAACCCGCTTGCTTTCGTATCGAACTGGTGTCAGGTATCGGTAAGAACTGGAGAGTTATACGTTTCTCTGGAAGAGTCAACCTGTTTCGATGCTGAAGTATATTCCGATGAACTCATTATCGACCACAAAGGAGGAGAAAACGGGTCCCCTCCCGTTCAGCAGAATATCCCTGAAGATCATCGCGTCAACTATGGCAGATGGGTTATTACTAATCTGCTATATAATTTACAGCAAGAGTTGTTAGCCGAAGAAAAGAAGCAACGTGGTGGTGTACCCAATGGATCTGCTACTTCTGCTTCATCATTTACTATTGCAGATGGGAGCGAATCTAGCGTTGTTAATGGAACTGATTTGTCGCCAAAATACTCTGCTTCTCCGTACGATGTGGTTCACAAAGTAGAAGACCCAGCGGAGGCTGCCGCTAAAGAAGCTGCCGCAACTAGTGCCGCCGCTGCTGCCGCTGCTTCTCAGGCGAGTCCTACAGGAGGTGGGGGTGGAAGTTTCATTGGCCGGTTTAAAGGATTTGGCAAATCCAAAAAGGACAAATCACCTACGTCAACCAATACACCTTCTACTCCTGCGAGCACCGTCAGTTCCGCTTCTCAGCAGAATCCACCTCATGTCCCAGAATACAACAGTCTTGATGAACTTATCAAAGCACTGAAAAGAAAAGCTACATCTCCCACTCATAGCGGTTCATTATATAACCCGCCATCGCACTTAGACGCCCCCTTTGTAGCGTTTCCCGATCACACGAAAATCATGATTTCTGAGCAGCTTCCGAACTCTGGTGATACAATGGATTTGTACCGTGGAACGGTAGGCACTGCCGGTGCGGACGTGAGCCGACTCAAAGACGTTGTTCCAGGGTGGATAGGCAGAGTACTGCTTGAAAACGAACTTCCTCCTAAAGAGCCACCTAAAGTGGGCTTCGTTGTCCAGCCTGATGAGGTCAATTCGAGCGCACCGCCTATTACGGCCTCTAATATCCGATTAACGGCATACCATATGCTCAGAGCCCGAAAAGTGCTCCTCTACGTTGTCGAGCGACTATCTTCAGACCCCACCATGGCCGATACAATGCAGAAACACAAGCATCAACAGCCTGAAGAATGGCTTGAAATCTACTGCCAGGGCCACAAAATACCGCCTAAAATGACTGTAGCGACCATTCGAACCAGGGTCTGGAGAAGCGGTGGCGACGTTGTGTTAAAATATCGTATGAAAGAGTAATCTTATATCCTCTTCTGTCTGTCCCTTTTCTCAATGTCCCTCTGGTCTGCCTCCGGTGACCGGGCCCTGCCCGGACCCTTAGCTCGCTAAGATACCCTCGCGCAGAGGGGAGATCTCTCAGCACTGAGCAGCTCGCGAAGCGAGCACAATGGTCACTACGCCGCATAATTCGGGGCACATGTTTAGGGTTAGGGCTGCGTTTGATTTTTGATCATCGTGAAGTTTTGAAAAATGTTGGTAGTGTGGACATTTGAGTAGAGAGAGGAAGAGAGAGGATTGAGCAAATTTGAATCCAGTGCTTCTTTTATTTATCTGCTGTTATAAAGATGGATTCTGATAGAGAGGCCACTCGTCTTTGGAGGGTGTTCAGAACCGTCAAGGAGCTTGTGAGAGATAGAGTAAGTATAGCTTGGTGCTTGGTGCTCTTCGCGAACCGCAGCGAGCCCAGCGATCCTTAACTAACGATGATTCAGGGTTACAATGTCGGCCAACAAGAAACAGAGATTTCTCTCGACGAATTCAGAGCGAGATATTGTACAGACGATGGAACCGTTACGAGAGCGCGGATGAACTTCCAGGCCGTGCCCACTCCCGAATCCCTGGAAAAGTTCCCTGAAATTGGCACTTTATGGGTCAATTTCTGCGACGAGGCTTCGGTGGGTGTAAAGACTATGAGAGATTTCTGTATCCTGGTTGCATCGAAGCACTTTTCAACTGCCCTGTTTATCTATCAAACAAATATCACTCCATCAGCCTCAAAACTGATTCCCAGTGTTGCGCCAGCGTCTATTGAAACTTTCCAAGAAGCAGATCTGGTGGTTAACATCACTAAGCATATTCTTGTTCCTAAGCATATCCGTCTATCTGATCTGGAAAAGAAAGAGTTACTCGAAAGATATCGTCTCAAGGAATCACAGTTGCCTCGTATCCAACGTGAGGACCCAGTTGCTCGTTACCTGGGCTTGAAACGTGGTCAAGTGGTTAAGATTATCCGTAGAAGTGAAACCAGTGGAAGATATGCTAGCTATAGGATATGTTTATAATTTATTTGTTCTGAGAAGGTGAAATCAACAAAATGTATATTATTTCTAATCTACTCTGCAGCCTCCGGCGGCTGGGCTCCGCCCAGATCTGTAGCTCCGCTTCGCGGAGGGCTAGAGCCAGGCATATTCGAATATGTTGAATAAGTCCAAGACAGTTTTTAATCCGGTAGCTGAGTTCGCCCGACTCGTTCCGTTGCCCATATTTATGTGATTAAAGCCCTCCGCGATGCGGAACTGCGAATCCGGGCAGAGCCCATTCGCCGGAGGCGATACTGCTATCCCTGGTACTCCACGTGAGAGATATATCTGTATGTTAAATTAATAAATAGCTACCGAGTTGAACGTTGCTCTGCGGTGACGTATTCTCCGTTGAGGGGGGAAATACTTTTTATGGGTCTTCTCTAATACAGGACTCTTGTTCTGATTTTGAATGGGGTTTGCTCGAGCTGTTCGTAAAGCTTCTTGATATCAGATTCATAGACGTCCGAAATGTCGGCCATAAGATAAGCAATTTCGCCTTCCGAGTCAGAGAACTGCTTGTCAATGTTGTGTTCGGCAAAGATCTCATTGACAGTACGCAAGACACCAGGCACGTTCTGATGGATATACAGAACACGGACGTGGTTGACTTGATCCTGCGAGAGGTTACGAAGATCGACTTCAGGGAAGTTGACCGATCCAATGGACGAACCTTCGTTGATGTATTTAACCAGAGCACTGCCTACTTCAATGCCAATGGCGCTTTGAGCTTCCTCGGTGGATCCACCAATGTGGGGAGAAAGAATAACATTTCCTAGGCTGGTCAACTCGGAAGCCCATGCGTTCAAGTCGTTATTGAACAAGTCCACGCCATTCTTGGCTGGCTCGTTGGGGTACACGTCAAGAGCAAACCCAGCCACGCGGCCAGACTTACGGGCTTCGATCAACGCCGGAATGTCGACTACAGTACCTCTGGAAGCATTAATCAAGTAGGATCCCTGCCTCATTTCATTGAACTGGGCAGTGGAGATCATACCCTTTGTTTCGGGCAATTCTGGAACATGTAAAGTGATGAAATCAGCATTGTTTAGCAAGTCTTTTAAGGTGGGAACTTGTTTTGCAGTACCCATCGACATGATCATATTGATATCATAGTAGATAACATTCATACCCATTGCTTCAGCAAGAACTGACAATTGGGCACCAATATGACCATAGCCAATGATTCCAAGAGTCTTGCCACGGATTTCCCAACATTTAGAAGACACCTTGTTCCAAGTTCCCGAATGTAACTCAATCGATCGGTCACCCAACTGGCGGGCCAAACTAATAATCTCAGCAATGACCAACTCGGCAACAGATCGGGAATTAGAAAAAGGCGAATTGAACACTGCAATGCCTCTCTTGGCAGCATATTCCAAATCTACCTGATTGGTGCCAATGCAGAAACAGCCAATAGAAACTAAATTACTGGCATGACAAAGGATTTTCTCAGTAAGCTTGGTCTTGGATCTAATACCAATGGCATGGACGTCTTTGATCTTCTCAATCAGTTCCGCTTCACCAAGCGAAGTCTTGTGGAATTCGATCTGGTATCCCTGCTTGTTGAGAATATCAATGGCCGTCTGGTTCACATTTTCCAGCAACAGGATTTTGAAATCTCCAGTATTAAAAGGTTTTAAAGCCTTGGCCTTGCTAGTAGTAGATAATCTCCTAGATTTAAAAGCATTGTAAGAACCAGCAAAGCTGTTGGTAGGAGAGGTAGACAAACTGACCTCGTTGCTGAAGCTGCTAGCCAGCCTTTCGATATTTTGTGGCGAGCTCATATTGGTACTAGATACAAGAACTTGACAACGGAAAACGAAGATTGAATCCAAATAAAAGAAAAACCGAAAACTGAACCGAAATAACGACTGATGCGGACCTTATTCCCCTTTATATACATATTTTCAGGGCTACTATAGTAGGCATATTCGGAGTCTGCATAGACTTGATTTTACACCCTAACCGCGCCCGGTACAATAATTTTTCGTTTGAGTCACACAATAAGCTCACAGAAGTAGCCTCACAACGTCAGCCTGCTTATAAGGTTATTCAGGGTAGTATTGTTATTTATCCGGCCGTGTCCCGAGTCCCGCTGGACCCCATTCTGCTTCCGACCCATCATCGCTAGGGGCATCATCGCTAGGGGTGTTGCCTCCGGCGGCTGGGCTCTGCCCAGCCCGTAGCTCCTGCTTCGCAAGAGTAGTCAAGGCCAAATAGCGACTCAAATAGCGACCCCTGCTCAGCAGGAGCCACGGCTCGGCCCAGCCGCCGGAAGCAGGAAGCGAGCTGTTCCAACCTACCCAGTTGTCCCCTGGACCTGGATTTGGAGAGATCTGGATCTAGAGAGTGCCTGGCCCATGCACCGGCACGTGATATCACATTGCGAGATGCGATGAGCACCGATATCGGTCTCACACAAATGGCGCCCAGCCAATCAGCCCCACCAGGGTCGACGACTCCGCACTCCATGTTGAGCGGAGCCTGTCCGTCAAGCGAGAACAGAGGTGCTAAACATTCAATATAAATATAGAGTGAAAGCTCTGGACGTTCGCGAAGCGAACTCAACGGCTCTGGGCAGGGTCCAGCTACCGGAGGCGTGGCCAGAGAATCAATTGCGGGCGCCTGGCTTGAAGCAAAGGATGTCGTTCTTACCGACGTCTATCGTATCGTCGTCAGCGATTTTGGCACCGCCGGCTCCTTCAATGGCAGCAAGAGGAATATCGCCCATGATTTTGCGAGCAGCTTGACCGACTGTGATGCCTCGCCGTAAGAGCACACAGTCACGGAAGACGTGTGTGCCGCCAAAATTGTGGATGTTCTTGACAGGGTATACGGGAACGAGCTCGAGGACTTCAGCAGCAGCCTGGAGAACTTGGACGACTCCTGTAGACCCGAACCTGTACAGTACGAGGTCTCGCACGTCCTCGACACGCTGCTTCAGCTTGTCGTCGAGCTCTTTCAAATCGGAGTCAGGCAGATCCTCCTTTGTGTCGAGGAACTCGGTGCCTTCTTCGTATTGGACATAGCCCTGTTTGGCCAGTTTCCGAATAAACACCTCGCTAATAGCCGACGTCAGTACCGCCTTTGTATTTGCGTGTTTTTTAAGGATCTTCGAGACGTTTTTATCTGCATCTGGGTGGTCCATCTTGTTTAATGCTAGCACTGTTGGAAACTTCTCTTTTGTAAACGCCTTCACCACTATGCTCAACTGCTCGTCAGTCCATTTCTCTAATGGCGGTAAGTTTAGTTTTGCGATGGCTCTTGCAACCAGATCCGACGTACTGCCGTAGCCACTGAACTGGTTCTGTAGCGTATCCACCGTCGACGACTTTGTTGCCGTATGACGGCGTTTGATCGATCCCCACCGCTCCTTCAAATTGCCTTCGATCCATCGGAAGATCTCGTCCTGGAGCCATTCAATGTCATTGAGCGGATCGTAGCCTCTCGTGGCTTTGCCCTCGGCATCCGTAGTGCCAGACACATCCACCACATGAATCAAAGCATCAGCGTGCCGAAGATCGTCTAAGAACTTGTTGCCCAGGCCCCGTCCCTCGTGGGCCCCTGGAACTAACCCTGCAACGTCCAGCAGCAGAATTGGAACATATCTGCGTCCTTTCTTACACCATCCATAGTTGGGTTTACACTGATCTTGTTTTCCATACCGTGAGCAGGCACAGTCTACTTGTAGGTACCCTGTATACCCTGTTAATGTCGATTACACTTTGCTTGCCTCCGGCGGTTGAGCTCCGCCCAGACCTGTGGATCCGCTTCGCAGATTGCTTCGGCATCACCGTCTACGCTGGCTACAAAGCGGCTAGCTGGCTTTCCACGACTCCAAACATTCTCGAGCGCAGCTCCAGCCGCCGGAGGCAGAACCTAGTGTGACTTAGAGGAGATAGTCTACTCACCTGTGGCCTTGTTCGGATCAATTGTGGTGAAAGGGAAGGACCCGGTTTTGGCTGATGCGTCGGTCAAACCTTGAGGGAGTTAGTGGAAATTCAGGGGTATCGAATCTACGATACATACTGTTCAGACTAAATTTAGTTAGTAAACGTGGAATTCCGGCTTCTCTGTTCCAAAAACTTACGTAGTGGACTTGCCACTAGAAGGCTTGCCAACAATTCCAATCAGCGGATCCCTTGCCATATTGGAGGGTTTCTTGAGTATTTATTCAGAATGAGATTCGATACCGTTTCCAGTCCCACGAAGGTTCAAAATTTCGCCTTTGCGCCGCACGTCTTGGTATATGAGCCCAGCAGCTTTCATGTTACTGGACCGGTACGATGGTTTCTAGCTTGTATTAGAACGGATCCATCCGATTACACATTATATAACATATTGCATCGGTCACCACAATTGACCATTGGTATGTAGGATAATATCTAGAAATTAAAAACTATTTGCGCCGCGCATTATGGGGCAGTAACTGGTGAAGTAAAGTCTGCATGTTGACCTGTCCTCGGATATATTTATTTAGGCTGAAAAATGGTATCATGAGCTACTTCTCAGGTAAACGGCTAGTGTTTAGCCATATGATATCGCTGCGACCTCTTCGAGGATATCACGTTCGCCATATAAGTAGTCATCTAAACGTTAGACGGCCCATATTCATCTGGTTCAGTGATCTCGTTCTAATTCGTCCGATCGAACCCCCTGAACAGACTATTCTGAGTGTCGTTAACAAAGTTTCTAAAAGTAGTCATAGTCCGGTTCTAAGCATCAACGTTGACCAAATAAGAGATATATGGAGAGATGTTATCGAAGATGAATCGCGCATGCAAGACCTTTATAATCCACAGATATACAAATATGAACAACAGTCCCGAGCTAAAGTAGAGAGTCAGATCAAGTTTCATTACAAGTCGTGGGTTGAAGAAGCGATTTCTGAAACTCTGACCAGAGCTGGGTATGATCTGTATCTGCGCTCGCCGAAGCTGTCTTCTCTTTCCAGCGCCGATTTAAAATCCACTCGTTGTAATTCAGTAACCCAAGAATCAAAAAAGTCAGCCCGGGCTCGTACTATTCACAAGATCTACCTTAAACTCGTAGATCCGGAAAACTACTACATCGATGAAAGTATGAGGAAGTTATTGGGGGTTCTTCAGCTTAGGAAAATTAAATGGGGTATTATTGCCAATAGTGGACCTCATTTCTCGAAAATCATGTTCCATCTCGCTGAAGTTGAGAAAAGCCGATCGCTAAATGGGGACTATTCTCTCAGATTAGCAACAACGGATTCTACAGCTGCATCCGCCACCATTCCGATTTGCAACGCCATTGATGACGGCATAGCCAAACCTCGGACTGCAATATTCAGGAAAGCCCTTGATGAGGCAAATAAACGGATTGCAATGAAACCCAATGCCGCTATTCCTCTTTCTGATGTGTACTTTGTAGGCTCCTCCGCGATAGTCGATAATAATGTGCGCGGAATGTTGTCACTTTCGATGAAAAGTGTGCTTCTGACTGAGTCACTGCATAGCCCGATATCCGATATTCAAGGACTAGAATCGAGCGCCATACAGAATTTGAACCGGTTTCGAATTCGAAGTATATCTGAGATGTTTTACGCATTATTCCCTAAACAGCTTGCTGAATACTATTCCTCTTGCCCATCGTTGAACATGATAGCCGAAGCGACCGTTCAGTCCGCCAAAGACTCGCTTTCCGCAGTGTTAAAGACAGGCAACATTGGTGCAGCTTTTACTCAATCGAAGTCAAATTCTGCTACTTCTTTTCCTCCTTCCAACCCGGCAAAGACTGATCGTCCCTTCACTACCGCAGAGCTCGCGGCCTCCGAAACAAAGGAACTCGCAGTTTCTGACGTCCAGTGCAACCCATCAAGGCCGCAGGTGTTACGGTTCGACGTTGACGGGTCGCTGAAACCGCTGTAGTCCCGCCGGGGGACCTGGTCGCCGGAGTCACACACAGGGAGCGAGGTGTCTGGTCCGCCCAGAGATACCAGACCCGACTTTTATTTATAGCATTTACGTATAATCATTAGCATTTCAATTAAATAAGTTTATTGCGGCTGCTGCTGTTGGTAGGCGGAATCCTTAAAACGGGCAACAGCTGAAGTCGGGTTGAGAGAATGGAGACTGACATGGGACGAATGCGCAGATAGGAACGGCGGGCTTGGACTCCAGTACTTCTTTGACCCAACATCCTGCCAGGAATTTTTCCTCAGCAGGGCTTTTTGAAGAACGACCTCGGACTTGCGTCGGTAATGATACATCTTAGGCGGTCGTCCGGCAGTAGCCTGCTGTTCGCTAAAGGCGAACGGATGTGGGATGAGTCTGGATCGAATATCCAAAATAGCTCTATCAAGGGCGAGTTCAATAGCACAATGGTTTCGAATAATGGACATTTTTTCCCAAGTGGAAGCGGCCGCTCGGTCTTTCGTTTTGCGGAAGAATTCGGGAGATGGGTTCTTGAATAACTGTCCTAATTCAGACCACTTGATCTGGGGCAGGATTGTGATGTCTCCGGAATATTGCTGGGCTAGCACCGACCGGAACTTGGTGCTGGTATTTTTAAAAATACCTAATTCGGTCAGAATCAGTAGGAAATGAGACACCTCATCACTGACTATATCCTGTGTAAACGTCCATATGTCGGACCATCGAGAAAAGATGGACCGGGAGAGCGAAGAAGCAGATTTATCATTGTATGTGGAATTCCCGGTTCCTGAAATGGCTTCAGACAGCTTTAGAAACGGAGCAACATGGGGATTCACTTGACAGGCGATAAAGTGGTTAACATTGAACATTTCCGACAGTCTGGCAAGTGGCAGGTCGTTGTCAACACTGCCGTCAATGAAAGTAGCCGGGCTCCATGAATAATGTTCTCCAGTTTTAGGATTTTTGGCCAGGATGTCAAAAGATGCAAACACAAGAGGCACAGAACATGAAGCACATACTGCCGACCAAATCAGCACATTTGGTGCAGTCAAGTAGTTGAGCAGTTTCGGCATTTCATGAACCGAAGACGGTGAAACGGTGACGTTCAAGACCCTACGGGTTCTGTAGTATGCTTCCTGAAAGGTTAAGTCACCTAATAATGACCGCAGAGTTGACGAGATATATTTGTTATCAAACCATGTTCCGTATTTGAGAAAGCGGGTGATTCTTACTAGAGTACTTTCCTCACTACCCGTCTTCTCAAAGATATCAAAATCTCCTTCTATTAGTTGCAACAGGCTGTCAAGCTCTTCATCAACATGGATACACAAGATTGAGGCAAAGATAGACCCGGCTGAGGACCCGGAAATGACCCGCGGCAATAAATTGGCACTCCACAATTCAAATAGAACACCAATATGAAGCACACCAAATGTGCTACCGCCAGATAATACCAGAGCAGTACGACCAAATGCTTTTCTTGTTTGGATTAATGTACCCAGTAAGCGAGTGTCATCAATTTTAGTGGATGCCATAAGAGTTTGTAATGATAACTCGCATTCACAAATATAATCCTCGATCAGTTGTTTAGTGCCAGTATATGAATACTTGTATAGTCGAGGATCACCCATGTTGCCCAAATTCCTCTGTAGAGTTGTTCTCACGAGTGCTAACAGATTCTCCATATCGCCAGTTTCTCTCGCCACGCGGAGTTGTTCTAACCGATACCGAACTAGATCCGAGTCATATAAATCAGACTCATCTTCAACCTTCCATTGATCGTTGCCCAGCAAAGAATCGAGCTGACGAGAGATTTCAAGCCAATCCGAATACGATTCAGAGTAACGCTGTTGTTGTCGCAGCGCTTCAATCAATGAGGATGCTTTACGAACGTTTCTCGTAGCGATCGCCGTGACAGGTGCACCAGGGTTTGCTGAAGCCAAGGGGTGAGAAGAAAAGTATGAAGAGGAAGACGGTTGCTGTTGGTTGGAGGTAGTATTTCTGACTCTATTTGTTCCGGTTCCAGTCCCGCCGATACTTTCATTGCTATAAAACATTGTTGGAGGAGGAGTCTGTGGAGCAGCATCAATCACATCATGCCCGCCATCATTCTTGTTTTCGTTCTCGTGCTCATCAGTTCCAAACCCACCAGCATCTACAAATGCATTTAACAGTCTAACCCCTGGTACCCCATGAGGAATGTATTCTATTAAGGACCTGACGACCTTATAAAAACTTTTATCCAGTCGGAGATACGATAATCTAGGACTTGGCTGTTTAGATATAGTCTTAGGGCCAGCAGTCTTTGCTCTGGTATTTACTCGGGTGCTTGAAAGCTCATATCCTATAGTAGCCTTACGGTCACCAGATGTCGTCCGATAGTGACGGCTACTACCAGCTGTCAATGACGAAGGCCCAACTCTCATAGTCATATGATCCGATGTGTATTCTGGAAATCTCTCATTTTCATCACTACTGCTACTGCTACTGGCATCCGAATCATGTCCTTCATCTTCGTGTCCTTCACCATCCTCCGCTCCTCTGTCTCGTGCTCCTCTCCCGGCATCTCCGACGCCATCTTCATCATCTTCGTTGTACCCATCGTCGCCAATCAAGTTTCCAGAATGGCCCGTAATGACCTCTCTTCCATGCATCCTTGGTCGATTCGCTGGTGTCGATTCGATATTACTATTACCGCTACTACTACCATTACGACTGGGATCAATACCACTGGGCAACTGGTCTGACAGCATCGACAAGCTCAGCGATTTGCCACGTCTATTAACAGACCCGTTCATCGTTGTGCCATTAACACCTCCAATAGAGGGTGTACGTTTATCGCCATCTTCATCATCTTCACCATTAATACCGGGCTTACTTCCACTATCGGTATCGATACTAACAATCCCAATACCTGTCATTACCAAACTCTGTCTGCTTCTTATTCTGTTTCTATCTCTCTATCACTCTCTTCTATCCATAAAAGTTTCTATTATTTATCAATATTGGATGTTACCTGATTCTCGGCGCCCCTCGGCTTGTTTATATAGCTTGTTCACACGACCTCTTCTTTCAGCCAGGTCCAGACACAAATCAAAACTATCTGATTTCTTTTAGTCCCCTGGCTTGTGGGGTACAGCAGCTGCTGCTACTGCATCCGTCCCGCCTCCTGATGAACGCCCTTCCTTGATGCGGCGTATGAGGCTTATATGAGCCGGGCTATTGTTTTCTACCACCATCACCACCACCACCGCTTATCCGAAGAGGTTCTCTGAAGGTGATAGAAAACAATTGGCTTTTGGAGAAGGGAACACACGCTGTACGTCGGCTCGGAGAGGACGGGGGCCCGCCTCCGCTGGGTCCGCGGGTAAGTCAGCCGCGCTTTGTGCCCTAACCCAGTATTACCCCTGGTCGTTTGACCCCATCGCGAAAAGAAGCAAATATAATGGAGATGAGCCCTGAGAAAGTCTGAAGATATTTACCGCTGGTAACTAAAATATCCGATTCACATAGCTACTTCTGTGAATTGCGTATAAAGGTATTCGAGCTATGCTGAGACTCATGCGGCGGTGTTTCGATAGGGTAAGGTCTGTTCTGTGACAGGTAACAAAAACACACGCTTATAGCATCAGAAAAATTATATAAAGCTGCCGTGTCAGCACTTTTTCTTGAAATTTTTTTTTCTTCTTTTTTTCCTCAATTGCCGCAGAAGTTCAACATCTTCGAATATGGTTCTTGCCTTTTACCAGAGCCATCCGGGTGTAGACTTTTAAATGCGGTTGAATTAGTTTTTGGAAACATTTGTTTTTTCGTTCTGAACGGAAGACAGTCGGATGAGAATCTGGCACTTTTCTTGATGGACATGGCGAGGACGCGGTTTCCATGAAGAGAAGGAGTGGTCACCATGTAGTAAATAGGTTAGTGTAGTAATCGATCATTGCAATTTAGTAAGCTGCGGGTTTCCAACCACCGGAGACGCAAATGAATACGGAAAAATATATTTCATAATCAATAAATAAATAGTCGCATGTAAAATACATAGGGACCCAGCCGCCGGAGGTAAAACAGGGAGCGGCAGCGCTACCGCTGCTGGCGCGCCTGCTCTTGAAGCATGACCTTTTGGAAGGCACTGAGAGGCTTTTTGATGGTGTTGTTAGGCTGAGGTTTGGTGATTTTGGACGGCGTGGAGAAGACGTTTTTGCGCTGGAGAGGATTGGAGGTAGTGGTCGGTGTTTGCTGCCTATTAAGAGATATTCTCGGTTTCATTGAGATGGACGAGATGCCAGTGGCACTAGTTGCTGGCGACGGTGACGAGGTTGAAGTTGAGGCAGAGCTAAGTGGTGAAGATGATATCTTAAGAGACAAAGGCGCAGAATTAGAGTCCCGTTTTAATTCCGTTGGCACTTCAGTCTCATTTAATGTTTTGGCAGAGAGAGTTTTCTTTGCGTTTTTGATCTGTGCTTCTAAATCTTTCATGGACCGAAACCCATCACCTCGTTCGGCACGCTCTTTGCGTCGGATGGCTTCATGTCGTTTAAGGGCTTCAGGCGAGTTGTCGATCCACGAAATACACACACCATTTTCCTCCGACTCCTCTACCCTACATATGCCTTCTCTGCCGATATATTTAACAAACTCAGTCAACGAGGTCCATTTCGTGGCGTTCATATGAATATGCTCTTTGTTCTGGATATATTCTTGGTAAAACCGGTTGGCGTTGATGGACTTCTCGCCATGGCCCGTCCTTAACAAGAAAAGAAAGTCGTGCTTAAACTGTTTCGAGTACTCCTCTATCTTGTCCTTGGCATGTTCACTAACATGAAGCATTTTCTGGAGATGCGACTCGCTCTGAGTGTGGCACTTGAACCCGTTCTCATCCCTACACTGCTTCTCACACACCTGACAATACCACCGCAGCCTCTGAAGGCCCTTGGCCTTCATTTTGTTAGCGACGTACTTTGGCGTTCCTACTTCAGCACGGCCCATGTCTGATAATTAACAGTATTCTTAACCAACCAGAGGCAAATAGGTTCTGATCTCATCATTCTAATTACATAATGAACTGGTGAAGCAGAACGCATTGTCGGGCTAGGGTTTATACCCTAACCGCTATCGTTATCACTGTACCCCCTGACAGCCTCCGGCCCGCTGGGCTCTACCCAGACCCGTTGTCTTCGCTTCGCGAAAGTTTCAGGAGGTTCTTGGCGAATCTTACGAGTTCCTTGCCAAATATATACACAACTAGCCTGACCAGCACCCAAACACCAGAGATGCAGAGGGATGATAACACCGGGCTACTACCAACGGGAGGCGTCGAAGAACGCAGGGAGCATAGACACATGGTCGTTGCAGCCAGCCTGCTCTTTGAGACTCTCTGCTTCGGGGAGCGCGGCGCGGATGAACTGCACTCGATTCTGGTTGGACGGATGAGTGGAGAGGAATTCAGGCACCATGCCACCGGAACTACGGCCTAGTCTGCCTGAAGCCATAGCTTCTTCGAACTTGGTCATGCGCTCCCAGAGGTGCACCGCTTGGGGCGGGTTGTAGCACGCTTTGCCCATCATCATGAGACCGATGTAGTCTGCCTCGCGTTCCATTTCTCTGCTAGCAGGTAGTTGCAGGAGACCTGATATCAGTAGTCGGTTAAGTGTGGATGATCCAGTGATTGTATAGAGCAATATACCAAGAGCGACATAGATGGGTGCCTTAGATAGATGTTCGGCAGTGTGACGAGCTATTTGATGGGCCGTCTCATGAGATAGGACAGTAGCAAGACCGTCTTCGTCTTTACAGATTGGAAGGATACTACTGAACACAAACACCTTTCCACCAGGAAGAACAAATGCATTAGGAGGGCTTTTAGGATCGTTTATGACGTGGATCTTCCAGTCCAGATGGTCCAACCCAGATACTTTAATGATTCGGTTCATAACTCGTTTGACTCGAACGACATCTGGATGATAATCTGGAAGAAGATATCGACCATACTGTGACAATGTTTCCTGATACCCCTGATCGCCAACAAATTGTTCTAGCTTTGGGGGTACAACCATGAATCGAGTCCGATGTGAATATGGAGCCTGCTCGAGATTGGAGACGTAGAATATTCCTATCAGTACGACTGCAGTTGCGGCCCATTGTGCCTGTTTCGTTCTATTGCCAGACTTCCATGAGAACAGCTGTGAACTGCTGTCAAATGTTCGATATGTAGCATACGTTCTTCTGACAGGGTTTGTAGCGTGGAAAGTGAATGCGAAGGGAGTGGCCAGCCTATTAGGGCGGTGGCCAGCGAAGTAAGTGCTGGTACAGTTCAGTTGGTTACTCGATCTATCACTTAGTCGATTCACACATATCCGTTTGGGTGCTTTTAGAGCACTCGATTTTGATACGAGGTTTATAAGTCGTCTCCGGAACATTTGATCTGGTGGCGGGGTTGATCTCTTTCGCGAGTTGAGGTTGAACTTGAAAAGATAGACGAGGACCATTGGTATATTATATTCTCTTATAGAGGTTATGTGTATAGCTCAAGAATAATTGCGGACGTTCAACATCTTCGAATATGGTTCTTGCCTTTTGCCACACATACAGCTGGAAATACGAAACCCACATTTTACCAAAGTCATATCAATAGTGTATGCTTCTATATTAACAAAAACTGTTCTCGTGTATTCCTCCTCATCTTTCTCTCCTTTCATCCACTGATTATAGATTATCTTTTGCCAATCTACCCTAATAGGAAGTTAATCTCACTATGTACCCCAACCCATATCTTAGATCGGATATGCGTGGAATTGTTCTCCCACGATAGAAGATAATACCATGAATGGCAACACTCCGGCCGATTTAATAGCCAATAGTTATTCGAGTAGTAGTATTGCTAGTAATTTTAGATGTGGTTTTTCTTAATTCGTAAGCTCTTTTTCTGTTCGGTTCACATGAGCACACAAACATAGATATTATAGCAGTACTACTTACTTACCGTATCATATATGATATCACTTATTTATAATTAATACTATTGCTGCATAATAATCCAGAAATTGCTATAAATGTTATTTCAGACTATCCCATCAAGCTACTAAAATTATTATTATCCGCAAATACTTGTGCTAATACATATTGTTCTATGAAATTACCCTATTAGACCATACAATCAGTCGATGCACTAAAGAAAAAGAAACCAACGTCTTATCTTTGATAAGCTTTTTAACCCTAATATCAATAGATAGCGCCCAACGTCCGAGTGTGTACTTTCTTTCGATTGGTTTACCACTTTTAATTTTGCCATGTTGTTCATCCGCGTCATTCGCGTTTCCACTCTTTTATTGTTGTATTAATCTTCATCAATGGATGAGTCTACTGCACTTCGCAAAGAAAAAAGGACTTCCAGAGCCTGCAATTACTGTCGACATCGAAAAATCAAAGTGGGTATTCGACCTCCGGCAGCTGGTCTCAACACAGACCCGTTGTTCCGCTTCGCAGAGGGCTAGGTGCGCCAGATGGCCTCAATTCATCCCATAGACTAACTCTCCAGTGCTCTGGATCATCTCCCTGTTCAGTATGCTATAAATTAAACCTGCAATGTGTCTACCGACAAAACTATCGAGCTCAGACCGTTGACAAGCAGCACACGTTAACCTTGTAAGTAACGTCTGCCTGACCACCAAGATGCCTCTAGCAGTCCTTAACACGAGTGACACACTTCTCACCAATGGGTCCGGGCACCGGAGGCAAACAGAGTGTACGCCATCTAACCTAAGATTATTAGCTCTATAACACCTCCATTTGATATTGCAGGAAATATTCCTCAGAATGTCTATTATTGGAGGCCGAATAGTGTTTCTTTTGTTGATAGATTGTTCTTCTATTCGAAAACTATGGACAAGAATCCCACTGACACCAAAAGCAACACTGACAGGCATGAGAAATATCAGAGACTGGGGCCTGAAAGACATCTCGCAATACCAGAAATGATGCAATGCCTGTCAGGATTCTGCTATGGTGCTCATATTGCTAACCCCATGCTGGACTATGCAGACTGGGAACATCGGGCCAGGTCAGACTGGCATAAAATCGAGAATAATTCAACATCTGGAATTGACAGCTCATCTCTTGCGATTATTTATTCGATGATTGCTTTGGGTGCTATTTCGTTTTCAGGGAATATAAAATTCCAGGGCATTACTAGTCGAAATTGGGCGAATGAATATCACATGAGGGCGTATGCAATTACCCCCAGTCCATTTATAGCTTCTTCTGTCGAAGCAATTCAGTGTAATATTCTTCATGTGAGTTCTTCTTGTTCGTCCTCGAGTAAATCGACTTTACTAACTTTTTTAGTGTATATACAGGTTTCAGATAGGCGATGATAGTGGTGCATACGTCCATTATGGCGCTCTAGCTCGTAAAGCATTATCACTGGGATTACATAAAGTGGACTGCCTAGAAATCAATACAAAGGAATCGTATGAAGTGCATCGTACTTTGTACTCTCTGTACATATCGGAAAAGCTGAACTCATCTATAGTAGGGTATTCTAGTAGTATAGGGCCAGAAATCCCACTACCAATCCCTGTACCAAATGCATTTGTCAACACTTTTCCTCTCACCGGAACAGACCATGCATTGGCCAGATTAAAGTATACCGTTTTACTTGAGAAGATACTGAAATTACACCGAGAATGCCCAAGCAATAGTCTTACCACGAGTCTTGGTCAGATCAGCTTGCTGGATAACGAGTTGAATAACATCCCTTATAATAAGTCCCAAACCCCTTCAGACGATACTACTACCACTGATGCAGAATGCATTGAGTATTTTTGGAACGAAATTCTTTACAACTATTTGAAATTAATTCTTTTCAGGCCGCTATTACTCTTTTCAGTATATTTGAGTAATCATAGAGTGGCTGCTTTGTATTCAAAGCTGATGGTGGACTTGGAACATGCGAGCAGCAAGTGCATATCAGCTGGCCTAACTATTCTATCATTGATACTCGACATAGGAGAGAGACTCGAAATCTATAAAACATGCTGTGTTTGGAGTCAATACCTAGAAGTAGCATGCGCAGTTCTTTTATTCTATGTTCTTAGCCGTCATTCTAATATCACGGAAGAAACCACGCTCAAAGTTTGGATAGCGCTTACAGAGGCCACAGAATATCTTGGATGTGATCTAGATGATTCGTCATCAAAAGGAAGGCTGAATTCTATCATAAACAGTCTGAATCGAACTGACACTGTTGATTGTGATGAATTTATAAATTCCTTTTTTGTATCTGAAGAATCGTGGGAAAGTGGCTTACCTCTCACACCACCTGATAATGCCAGCATGGATGACACCACTTTTCAGCATATGTGGTCGCGGGCGCTCGGGGGCGTTCTGTTTAATTATTAGACCAGACCCATTGTTTTCTATGGTTTATTTGTCATACATATACTAATTTTTAAATAATACAAGCTATTTCATTTATTCCTTAGTAAGAACAGGAACAGAGGTCTTGATAATCTTCTCTAATTCCTCTTGAGAAGGAGCCTGAGGAACAGCCTTCCATTCATTGTTGACCAACGAGACATCAGGCTGAGCAAGAACAGCACATGCCAGAATAGTAACAGTGTTTGCCTTGATATTACCCTTTAATTGAGGAACTAAAGTTTTGGTAAAGTAAAGGTTGGTACTGGGTTCTGGGGTAGTAGTAATACCCTCGCGAGCTCCAGTCAAATCAACAATACCACTGAAATCCTCCTTGTTGATAACATAGGCCGAGTTCTTTTCAGCAACACGGGTCAATTGCTTGGCAGCTTGAACTGCACTGATAGCAAAGCCACCTTCAACAGTGATCAAGTCTCTGTCACTGAGAATGCGATGGACTCTGACGTGCCATTTACCGGCAGGGATTTGCCAGGTTTCGACATTGACATTCTTCCATGGGTTCCATTTGGAGTACAAGATATCACCAGCGATACGAGCAACTGGGGTTTTGGTTCGGAATCTATATCCATCGCCGTCTTCCGAAAAGGCAATCATGTTATCCAAAGTAGCATCAACAAAATTACGATCATTGACTTCTACACTGAAAGCATAGCGAGTGGAATAGGCAAATTTACAGTACTTTTCACCTTGGAAACGGACATAAGAACCATTCTGATAAGGTCCAGATACCAGGGCAACCGTGTTATTGGGGTAATGTGAGAAAACCATACCTGGAACTGACAGAGCTTTGTGTTGAGGTCTGGGGATTGGCAACTCCTCAGCAGTCCAGAAAGGATGGTCGGCAGGGAGTGCTAGAGGGAAAAAGATCTTTCCTCCCCAGTATGGAGATTGTGGAGAATTGTATCGCTCACACACAATTGCATTGGGATACGAAAACCCTAGACTCATTAATCCTGAACTAGCTCTGGAAATAGGCTGCTTAGCCCACCATCTAAGATGACGCAAATATAAGCCCTTTAAAACACCCCAGGGAAGAAGCTCCTGATCGGCAAAAGCCAGGGCCCCCCAGAAAGAACCACAACACCACTTGTACACCAAACTTCTACCAAACGGTAAGGCAGCACCGTCATCAGAAAACCAATGAATGAACTCATTGACAAACTTCTTGACTCTTTCTTTATAAATAGCATTTCTCTTGGTATCTTCAGGGTAGAGCTTGGAATACATGAGTCCATAGAAATGGAAAGCCCATGGGTTATAATAATCAATCGCTTGCTTATCAGGGCCATCACCGTACCAACCGTCTTTGAGATAGTATTCCTCCATATCTTCCAAATTCTGTTCAGTAATAGATTGGTCGTAATCAGCACCAATCTTTTTGAGACCTAACGTAAGAAGAATATGGAACCATTTCCAATTGGTGGTAGGATATCTTTTATAAGAGGCAGCAACAAGATACTTCTTGAAGTTCTCCTTGGCTTTCTCAGAAAGAGGTTCATAAAACTGTTCAGGGATGTATGCAAGGGCAAAACCAATTGAAGCAAACTCAACTAATCTTTGTTCAAGATCCTCAGTATCACCCCAGTATTCAGGGTGGTCAGGATCAGTACCATTAGTGATACCCCTGTGAATCAAATCCCAATGATCGAATTTACCACCACCAGCAACAAATGGAACAAGACCCCATAGAGGTCTCGAAAATCCTTCTAAATCGGAAGAGTCTAAATCACAAAAGGCACCTGTTTCCTCGACACGAACTCTTGCACCGCCGTCGGAAAATGCTGGAAGTAAAGGTTCAAACACATTTACAAATGCATCTTGAACGTCTGCGCGAGACACAAATGGGTTGTTACCAATTGGAGAAAAAGTAGATTTGGTCATTTTTCTTTCACGCTTTGAAGAAAATAAAATAAATACGCTTGGTCTTATAAGTAGTTGGAATTTTCATGACCCCCACGGTGGAGATTCTGTGGGGTAGCTAAAGTTGTAGTAGGACACATATATGGCGGCGGTTAGTGGGGTGAAAAATCAAGCGGTGGAATATGCGACAGGATCCGTGGGGGTCATAATTTACCCGACAGTTCACAGTTTCTGAGACAATCAGTCAATTTATCGCAGGCCGACGATGGTGCGAGGCAGGCCGCGGATTGGACTGCGACTGAGCATTGAGATGAAGGCGACTCTTTTCTAACGTCATAGAAGAGCTGCACCTAGCTAGGTAGACGTAGACCAAAATAATGGTACGGCGAAATAGTGGAGTGACAGTTTTATTATTAGCTTTATTCCGGTATGGAAAGACCATCATATAACTGTTTAGCGGGATCTCACAAGGGACTTATTCTGACACTCAGCATTCGCCCATTAACTGCTCAATTGTTAACAGGAGCCCTGAACGTGCTAGAGAATTAGATCAGTATTTTGAAAAGAACAAGATGTTGGCCAAGGTCGAAGAGTTCACAGTAGCGATCCTGTAATACATGCATTCGGAGAAACATTGAATGCTAAATTGCAAACTGAGCACCGGTGGTCGTTCTGGCTTTGAATGTGCGTGCCTTTACCAGCTCTAAAGGCTCTCGTCTTGCTGGCATTAGAGGAAGTGCGCCCATCTACTGGACAGTACCCTACTCTGCCTCCGGCGGCTGGGCTCTGCCCAGACCCGTAGCTCCGCTTCGCGGAGGGCGTGGAGCACATATGCCCGCTCTGGACGTTATGGCTCGTGATCTGGGTATCGAATATTTTATGAGTTTACTATCTACCGAGAGATTAACCTAGATGAAAAAGCGGAGTTCTGAGGAGATCAAGTGGACGGGCTTGTCCATCCTCATCCCCCGTCAGTCGATCCTCAATGAGAATATTCATTGACTGGCAGCTTCAAACCCATCGAGATATTGGACTTTGCCTTTAATCTTTTCAACGTAGATGGCGGGTAAGAGATCCACGATGTTTGTAAATAGTCCGCAGAGCCTTGTTCATGGCACTGATAAGCTTAAAGAAGCTTAAAGCAATGAACGAATACCGGGAATGCCATAATTCAACTACTGGATGGACATTGCCAAGATCCTCGAAGATAGAAAGAGGTGTCGCACTGGCAGAGGTCGACGCTCTGGCAGGCCTCCGGCGGCTGGTCGAACACCCTCCAAAGTCCCAGCCCTCCGCGAAGCGGAGCCACGGGTCTGGGCAGAGCCCAGCCGCCAGAGGCAGACCAGAGGTGTCGGTTTAAGTTCAACGGTCTGGTGAAGTTCAGGGGTAACCTACGCTACTATCGCATTAGCTCATGTGAAGCGGTTGCATCGAGTTGCCGTTTCAAGTTCTTGGATTGCCTAATACGATCGTGAACCGGTGTGTCTCGCGTGTTACATAATTGGACACACGCGTTTGGTACCGACTGTGCGCGACTCATAGCGAGTCCGTGAGTTCTATTTATAGCCTGTTGAAAATGAATGTATGGGCCACGCACGGCGTGTTAGAGTTTGTTTTGTTTATTCACTGGACCCAGCGGGCGGATAGCGAAGCAATGGCATTGGCTGTAGCGCAGGCAGAACAGGCAGAAGCTGGTTCAGCAGTTCTATGGATATATAGTGGATCGCTCATGAAACACCGGGTAGTGTGATCCAGGTTGTTTACCTCCTACGCTGGCTTGACGTTAGCATGGTCTCTGGTTCCTTTACGCGCATACTTTCTCCTTCTAATCGAGATGTCTGGCTCTTACTGATTACGGCTATTGATAAACTTACTTTATATAAGCGAGATCAAATCGGACAGGACTAAATTAGGCGACGGTGGAATTTGCATGCCTTCCCAATTAGGCTATATGTTTCGTGTAAGATCTCTCCTTTTTCCACCTCCTTAAAACTCCAGCAGGGCACCGGCGGTTACAATTGCAGCAGTATTTTTCCAGTAAGAGGGCTATAAAGCTCAAATCTGCGTAGAGCAACGTGGGATCGGGAGCTCGGAGAGATAAGCGCGCAGTGTTCGATACAATTGAATAGAAATCGCCTGAGTTAAACTTTATTGTGTTAGAATTTCTCATTCTCCATTGGCGGTTGATCTGTGGATCAAATAACAACAAACTTTCTTTTTTATTCATTCGTTAAGTTTTTATATATTCTATTTTGCTGTGTTTTCTCCTTCGCATTCATCATCAGCACCCAGTCTGTCTGTAAGTTGGAACATTTTTTTTTTCGCTTTAGCAGATTTGATAAACGTCTTACACTTGCATATTATCAGGCGCACTGATGGCAGTACGCGAAATTCTATGTGCAAAAGTGATTCTTCCATCTAACATTTTTTAGCACTATCAAAACGTTCTACCGTTCTTGAACTATTATTGTGTTGGTGACTATTGAAAATTGTTTCTATACAACTAAATACGCGGTCCGCTCCTTCTCTGTTTATTGGATAGAAAAAGTCCCGTGCAGTACACTCCTTAAACTGATTCCCGCACTGGTGCACTAATTGTTTGTCTATAACTGGTGGTTGACTTGATAGGTTTTCTTCTACGCCTACTCCACATTACAAATGATTCTCGGCCGTGAGGATGTTCACCATCACAATCATGATCACTTGCTAGTTCAAGTTATTGACATTACGAATGAAGCGCTACCAACTTTAACGTCAACATTGTCTTCGTCATCTAGTTGGCTGTTTCGTAGGTCATCAACGTCAACGTCTGCTTGCAAAGGAAATGCTGAATTCGGTAAATGTGCACTCCCTACTCAAAATCAAACGCTGCCAATTGTCTTGGGTATCACCATTCCTTTATTTGGAGCCGCGTGCTTGCTAATATACCTTCATTTCAGACACCTGAAGAAACTGAAAATGGAGGAAATTGCCGATAAAGACATCGACGTTGATATGGATGATTATGATTCGTCGATGGTTCAACACCATAATAACAACAACCAGTTAGCCTTTGGTGGTGGTAGTGGTCAGTCAAATGAGAAATTCAATAGATATCCCGATCAATACTCCATTAGTAGAGGGTCAATGGAAACCACCTCAAATTCTGTCAACCCAGACAATCCATTCTATGCTAGAGCTCCTTATATGATGCATCCCGAATTGTCTACCTCGAAACATTCTCTAGAAGAATACTCCCGTTCTTTACACACCATGATGGACTCGAATGTCTATCCAAGCAATGCGTCTATTTATTCGTCGAATAGTGGTGGTGTTTCAAGACCTACGTCACCGAAATTCCCTTCTTATCGAGTGCGCAGTCCTGGTCCGAATCCGAATTTACGAGTCAACAGTAATCTCGGTATTAGTCCTCCAAGACAATCAGTTTTATCTGAAGATTCCTATGTTTCATCTGATAGAACTGAAAAAGCTGCGTCCACTATTAGTCCTCCATCCACAGTTGCATATTCCCCGGACACAAGCATCCATCCTATGGATGGTAATGGAAATGTTAAATTGACCCACCAACAACAACAGGATAAGCTTGAAGATCAGATTGTAGCTGCTTTACCGACACCACCACAACGTGCCTATCATAGAGAATCTTCCAATGATGCCGACCAAAGCCACGAGTTATCAAGAGACAGTATACGCTACAGTCAAGATTTCAGAACCAGGGTAGTAAGTCACACCGAACTCCCCACTCCTCAGTTTGACCAAAGTAGTACTAGTTTTTCGTTTGAGCAAGAGGATGATAAAGTTGAAAATGAGCATAAAGCGAGCGTTGAGTTAGATCGTAGCCTCACTAAGCAGTTTGAGCGAGTTAAATCAATTTATAGGGAGTATATGCCTGAATCGCCTGAAGCTTCTCCCGTAGTTGGTCCCACAGAGGACCATAGTCATATTCCTGATATGAGTGAACAGGAACTTGATACAGCAGACAATCGTGCGCAGCAAGAGTATTCACAATACCAAACTCGTGAGCAGCACTATGATCAAGACTCGCAACACACTGGCCAACAGCAACACCCACTGTCCGAGTACACTGGTCAACCACACCACCAACCATCTCCTAATGCATATTCTCATCAAAACTACTTTGCAAACTCCCCGCCAGTGTCTCCATACGAGAGTCAAAGACCATATGCTCCCTCGCCTGAACCGTCCCGGGCGGTCACCCCACTCTCCGACTTGGCTCAATTGCCAGTTCCTCATAATCTTGACGAAAACAATTCTCCACTTGCATACGCTCCTCAGAGACGTCACAATAAAGGAGGAGCTGCTTCTCCCATCCCTGCATTTAATCCTCTCAACAACTGGGGTAATGAAGATGCTGGCGCCTTGCCCAGTCCTCATGAACTGAGGAAGAGCGTCGCGCTAATGACTTTTGCACCACCCAAAAAATATATTGGAGCTGGTAGCAGTGCCAATAGCAGCAGAGCAGGCAGTCTAACCTCTTCTGCATCCTCTCCCAATGGTCAATGGGTTAGCGGTCCACCACCACCCCTTAAAGCTCGTCCATCTTCTCAACTGGTTCCCGACGCCAATGATACTCAGATGCTTCGTCCTCAAATGAACATGCGATGATCATATATGTCTTTCTATACGTTATACGCGCCGCTTTGATCTCTCTCTCTCTTCTACCACCCCTTGCCTGCCTCCGGCGGCTGGACTCTGCCCAGGACCGTAGCTCGCTTGGATCGTTCTCAGTCGCTGACCCAAGGCAATCACTGGTTGTAAGCCTCCGACCGGCGTGGCCACAACTCCCTCGCTTACGAACTTCGCGACCGTTCTAATATATCGCCATTTCTCTACCGGGTATCCGGATCACGTGATACCCGGCTGATTGCCCGCCATAGCTGTTTGCGAACACGTTCCTTACCTACACATGTGAATAAGAACCTTACTAACCACAGATTTTCGCTGATTCGGTTGGATTGCGAACATAGCAACGACCCAGTTACAGTCCTTTTCAATTAGGCATAATTCACTTATATATATAAGTCGTTGCTCATTTAACCCACCATTTTCTCCGTCGCTCCCTAACCTCGTGTAACCCTAACCTGTATTTATTATTCCCAGGAAAACAATCAATCGGATTTTGGATGCAAAACAAACTTCTCTCGCACTCTCTCCTTCAACACTTTCTTAAGTAGAATATCCCGCAACGCGAACCGACTGTAAGCACAAAGACTTTGACGCCGCTATTCACTCACAAACTCCTGTGACATTTGTTTGACTGCCTGATCAAAGAACTGCGTCAACTGCTGTAGCGTGAATTGTCAACAGCAGCAACCACAAATTACATCAGCGACCTCTCTGATTTCGTAGTAGTCCACACACCTATAACTGGCAATTGAATATGGAAGCAGTTTTAGATTTTTCCAAGGACCTCGACCTGGCTGTTTTCGACAGCGTGGTAGACTTGTTTTATGGTGGTAAAGGGAATCCCAATGAGCGCAAAGAGGCGGAGATTGTCCTGAAAAAGGTGAGTAACGGTCTGGTGGCAGCGCTCTGCTCGGACTCATTGTGTTTTCACTTTGTGAGCGCTGAGTGGTATTAGTAAAGTATCCACAGGAGGCAAGCCAATTAAGTATATGGAAACTAACAGAATGGTGCGTAGTTCCAAGAAAACCCTGAGGCTTGGACGAGAGCAGATAAGATTCTGCAGAACTCATCGAATTCACAATCCAAATATCTAGCATTATCTGTTCTTGACAAGTTGATTCAGACTAGATGGAAGGCCCTGCCAGCCGAACAACGCCAGGGTATCCGGAATTTCATTGTGAATATGTGTATTGAGTGGAGTAACGATGAGACTATTTTCCGATCTCAAAGACCTCTTCTGAATAAGGCCAATTTGACATTGGTTCAGGTGTTGAAACAAGAATGGCCTGCTAATTGGCCCAACTTCATTCCGGAAATTGTTGCCGCGAGTCGAACTGGTTTCAATGTGTGCGAGAATAACATGTCTATTTTGAAATTACTTAGTGAAGAGGTGTTCGACTTTTCCACTGAACAGATGACCCAGGCAAAGGCCAAGAACCTAAAGCAACAAATGTGCAATGAGTTTTCGGAGATTTACAGGTTATGCTATGAAGTGCTTGAAAAGGCGACCCGCCCTTCATTGATTGTCGCTACTTTGCAAAGTTTATTACGTTATTTAGGATGGATTCCATTGGCATTTATTTTTGAGACTCCTTTGATTGAGCTGTTGGTGACTAAGTTTCTGACTCCGCCGCAGTATAGGAATGTCACGTTGAAGTGTTTGACTGAGATTGCTAGTTTGAATGCCGCCCAGTATGACAAGCAATTTTTCACAATGTTCTATATGGCTGTCGAAGTGATTAATAAGATCGTTCCGCTGTCGACTGATTTAAGAACGGCTTATGAATCTGCCGGGTCAAATGATCAAGACTTTATCCAAAATTTATCATTGTTTTTATCGTTTTTCTTGACAAATCATTTGAAGATTGTTGAGAACCAGGAAAATAAGGAATTGCTGATTAATGTCCATCTCTACTTGATCAAGATTAGTCAGATAGACGAGCGGGAGATTTTCAAAGGATGCCTCGACTACTGGTCAAGGTTGGTATTGGAGCTATATGAGGAGATTCAACAAATCCCAATATCTGATCTCAATCCACTATTACAAAGGAGCTTTGCCGGCACTTTTAGTACTGGTGGCGCTCTGGACCCTGACGTGTTGTCCAATTACCCATTACGAAAACACATTTATGCCAGTGTATTGTCGAACCTAAGAACAGTCATGATAGAAAAAATGGTCCGTCCTGAGGAGGTGTTGATCGTTGAAAGTGACGAAGGCGAAATTGTTCGTGAGTTCGTTAAGGAAAGCGATACAATCACTCTATACAAGAGTATGAGAGAAGTATTGGTATACTTGACCCACTTGGACGTTGTTGATACAAGAGCAATTATGATCAATAAGCTTGCTAAACAAATTGATGGCAGTGAATGGTCTTGGAATAACCTCAATACTCTTTGTTGGGCCATTGGGTCTATTTCTGGAGCCATGAATGAAGAAATGGAAAAGCACTTCCTTGTGTCAGTTATTAAGGATTTACTGGGATTGACAGAAATGAAGAAGGGTAAAGATAATAAAGCGGTGGTTGCGTCCAACATCATGTATATTGTTGGTCAGTATCCAAGGTTCTTGAAAGCTCATTGGAGATTCCTTAAGACAGTTGTAAACAAGCTATTTGAGTTCATGCATGAGACTCATGAGGGTGTTCAAGACATGGCTTGTGACACATTCATCAAGATTGCTCAGAAATGTAAGCGTCATTTTGTAGCTCATCAGCAAGGAGAGGCAGAACCATTCATTGATGAAATTATTAAAAGTTTAGATAAAATCACCTCTGATCTGCAGCCGCACCAGGTCCATACGTTTTACGAAGCATGCGGACATATTATTTCTGCCCAACCTGTAAAGGGCCAACGAGAACGTCTACTTCAGGATCTTATGCGTCTGCCTAATATGGCATGGGATGCTATGATGGAACAAGCCTATCAAAGCCCAGAATTGCTCACTAGTGGAGATAACATCAAGATTGTGATTAATGTTTTAAAGACCAATGTGGCGACCTGTTCTTCTCTCGGAGCTGGCTTCTATCCTCAATTGGGTCGTATCTATGTTAATATGCTGTCTTCATATAAGGCAGTCAGCCAAAACATGGTTGTTGAAGCACAATCAAATGCCATTTTCTCACAAACACATAGAGCCCGTGTTCTGCGAGGAATCAAAAAAGAAATTCTAAAGTTAGTTGAAACCTATATCTCACGTGCTGAAGATCTGGACGAAGTCGTTCAAAACATTGCCGAACCATTATTGACCACTATACTTGACGACTATCAGCAAAGTCAATCCCAGTTTCGTGAAGCAGAAGTCCTGAGCTGTGTGGATGTTCTTGTTAACCGAGTAGGATCAATGATTCCCGATATGGTTCTTGGAATTCTCGAAAAGGTATTTGAATGTACTTTGGATATGATCAACAAATCCATGACAGACTATCCCGAGTTCCGGGTCGAGTTCTTCAAACTCCTCCGTACTATCAATCTAAATAGTTTCTCTGCTTTGTTGAAGTTACCTGATCAAATCTTCAGCAAAACGATTGATGCTTGTTTATGGGCTGCCAAGCATGATAATCGTGAAGTCGAGTCTGCTGGTCTCAGTCTCACATTGGAAATCATTGAGAACGTTGCTGACTATAATCAGCCAGAAGTGGCCAACAAATTCTTCAAGACTTTTTTCAAACCCATCATCGGAGATACGTTCTATGTTCTCACTGACGCCGATCACAAGGCAGGATTCAAGACCCAGTCACAAATTTTGGCGAAAATTATCGATCTTGTTGAAAACAACCGTATTGGAGTGCCACTTTATGAAGAAGGCGAGGCACCAGTCGACACTACCAATACAGAATATTTCCGCCAATATCTCAGCACATCGCTAATCAATGCATTCCCACACCTTCAGCAAGCCCAAGTGAGCAACTTTGTCGAAGGTCTCTTCCGATTACACCGTGATCCAATCAAATTCAAGCTCACATTGCGAGATTTCCTTGTCCAGATCAAGGAGTTTGGAGGCGATAGCACGGATTATTTATTTGCCGAGGAGAAAGAAACCGAGTTACAAGAAAAGCAGCGACTAGACAGAGAAAGAGCTTTGAAGGTCGGAGGTTTAATAAAACCATCAGAAATGGAGGAGGAGGATTCGTAGCAAAAACAACTATGTACCACCACCATAAGGACTCCAAATTTGTCTCTCTCTCCATCGAGCCTGTCATCACACGCCCGTCAGCACCAAAAAGAAAAAAGAAAAATAATAATTTACTCCCCCGAAGCATGTACTTAACATATTCATTTTTAATTATCGCTCCCAGAAGATCTCTCTTACGTGGTTATGGCCAAGCTCTGTCTAGATCTGGCCTGACATGGAAAGATTACAAGCCCGTCCAATTATTGTATATAAATAAATTAACGTCTTCGTGTCTGAGCTGCCGCCGCAGGGGTACTACAATGGAATAGGATTATATTTACAGAAAAAGTTTATGCTATAGGACTATTTTTGTTCATCAGATGGCTTGTTTAGTGGCCACGGTACACTGGGAAATGGTTTTTTGATAGCATCGGCGATTCTGACATAGCGACCGTTGGCTCCAGAGACGGGTCCCTTAACTAGAATAAGGCCCCTGTCGGCGTCAACCTTGACCACTAATGCATTTTGAATGGTGTTGTAATCGAATCCCATTCTACCCGCCATTTTTTTACCTGGGAAAGTACGGCCTGGATCCTGGTTCTGTCCAGTGGAACCGGCAGAACGATGTGCCTTGGAAACACCGTGTGATGCACCTAAACCTTTGAACCCCCATCTCTTCATTACACCCTGAACTCCTTTACCCTTGGAGCGAGATTTCAGGTCTACGTACTGGCCGGGTACAAAATGATCTGCTTTCAATTCTGTACCAAGTGGTAAAAGTCCTTGTTCATTCTTGACTTGGAACTCACAGACAAAACTCTTGGGCGCTACTTGGCTCCTTGCAAAATGGCCGAGCATTGGCCGAGTTACACGAGAATATTTGCGGTTTCCAATACCCAGTTGGACAGCATAGTACCCGTGCTTTTCTTTTGTTTTAACATCTGTAACTTGAACTCGATCAACTTCAAGAACTGTACATGGGTAATGAGTACCATCTTCTTCGTAATAAGGAACCATTCCCCTTTTAATGGCTATTAAACCTGGTCTTCGCCTGATCAATCTACGGCGATGAGCAGCCTCTGGCGAGTCGAAGAGTACTGGCGCCTTGGATGGATATGTATCAATTACACTTTGAGCAGTGAGCTTGGCTGAATATGACCGAGTAATTGTCAGTGCTGGAGTAGTGGTG
The DNA here is from genome assembly GCA_030565085.1 of Sugiyamaella pinicola. Lineage (NCBI taxonomy): Eukaryota > Fungi > Ascomycota > Dipodascomycetes > Dipodascales > Trichomonascaceae > Sugiyamaella > Sugiyamaella pinicola. The sequence continues at coordinate 72,673 of JAJMAW010000047.1, read as the reverse complement.
GCAACAAGAGATGGCCTCGCTGACACGAAAAATCGTGACACTGCCACAGAAAGCGAATTCATTATAGTGCGGCGGCAAGAAGGAAAGGAATCAATAAATCACAAAATTATCTCACAAGATCGCACGAACAATGTACAACTGGTGAACCAATAATTTGAAATTTTCAAATTTCAAGTACGGCTGGTTTTAATCACGTGACGTACCATTGAAAAGTTCACGGGTTTCCAAATTCATGTCACCTGGGAGGCCAAAGAGAACATACCATCACACCACCACACCACCAATGATTCGAATTGGACTACAAGCTCAGAAGCGAGCTCTGTTGTTAAGATCGCAACAAACTTTTGCATCTACTACGACGAGGTTGTTACCTAGGTATACTTCCAGGTTTGCCTCCTCGGCTCCTCCTACTACTGTTGCCGCTGCCGCTGCCGCTACTGCTCATTCTGCCGATATTGATACCGCAAATGCTACCAAACCTAATACTATTAAACCACGTAAGCCTGTTGTAGTAAATTTCGAACTCCCAGATGTGCTCAAAGACAGAAATCATGGCCGCAACTCATTCATACTCTTCTGCATTCTAATGGGAGTATCATTTTATGGAATTATCAAGTACGAGGAAGCCAGTGCTCCTGTTGTTTCATCTACTCTCTACACTCTTCGGCGCAGTGAGAAAGGACGTGCTATACTCGGACACAATATCAGTTTTGCTAGTCTTATGCCTTGGATCTCCGGCACTGTAGCTGTCCCTTCAGGTGTAGTTGATTTCTCATATTCTGTAAAAGGAGATAAAGGGTCTGCTGTAGCTCATTTCAATGCTCGTCGCGACCAGGCCACTAGACAATTCTTGGTTCTCGAGTGGTCTCTAACTACACCAGATGGCACTGTAGTATCTCTTATGGATGAAGACTTTCATCCGTTTGTGCCTGGTCCTAGAGAAGAACCAACTCGTCGTGTGGCCCAGTAATTTGCACCTCTGGCGGCTGTATTTTTGCCTGCCTGCCTGGACTTGCGTCTCTATTATGTCGAGCGGTTGGCGATAGTACAGTTTTTCTCTGTATATATACTTCTTTTTTTATTATTATCATGATATATATATTTACATAAAAGATTAAAGACCCACGTTGTGTATGGCATGACATCAATGATTTATTTAATCTTTCGCTGCTTGAGCTTAATAGTCTCTCCGTCCACAAAGATACCTTTTCCTTTATATGGCTCTGGAGGTCGATGCTTCCTTATCTTGGCGGCTAACTGCTTTACTCGTTGTTTATCAACGCCCTCAATAATGAGTCGATGGGGTAGGGGAACTGTCACTTTGATGTCTTTGGGGATTTTGACGATTATGGGAACACAATAACCAACCCGTAAACTGAGCTGCTCACTGCCTTGTTCATTTTTTTCTAAAATAGCTCGGAACCCTGTACCAACGAATTTGACAATTGAAATATGGCCTTCGCTGACTCCTACAATGCCATTACTGATAAGACTTCGGCTTGTCCCCCACATTTGCCGCTGATGTTTCTTGGTCGAATTAACGACCGAGACATGTATTTTATTGGCTGCTTCTGGCAATGGCTCAACTTTGACAAAGTCGGCAAGGTCGACCATGACCTTACCATTAGGTCCAGTGACAGTAGCAGTCTGGGTAATGTGAATCTTCGGTTTACCTCCTCTCTGATCCTCCAACTTCATTCGAAGCAATGATACTTCATCAATGGTTTTAGGCTCAACCAAAAGACTAACACCCTCAGGAAGAACTATTGGCATATTGCCGATGTTTGACATAGCCATGGAACTGCTCGAAAATGGTCTCAACATAGGTCGCAATAGCATACTACATGTTTGGGCACTACCTAATGGCCGTAATGCCGGTAACACCAACCTGTTGATGTTCATTATGCAAAATATTGGCTAACGAGAGCGGGCCCGATCTGTTTTCCCCCTCTTTAATAAATGGTATTGCAGCTCTCTCTCAGTATTTTGAGTGGTAGGTGAAGCTTGAAATTTGACGATTGAAATTTGGTGTTTCGATATTAGGGTTGGACTTAATGCGGGTTAAATTTGCTGATCACGAAAATATATATTTTCTGCCTAGCAGCAGTAGATAACTATATATCGATTTACTTTGGCTTCCAATATCATTCTAGTTTACAGCTTCTATTTTAATTTCTTATTTCATTTTTTTCATTTACAACTTGTTTTGTTGTCATTTTCATCGTTATTTATTCTGCTGGCTTCCTAATATCACCCACCCGTCGCACAAAAATGGTCCGAAAACTCAAGCATCATGAACAGAAACTGCTAAAAAAAGTCGATTTCCTCGAGTGGAAGGAAGATCATGGCCATAGAGATGCTCAGGTCATGCGAATGTATCACATCCAAAACAGAGACGATTACGTTAAATATAACAAAATCTGTGGCAACATCCGCCAACTTGCACACAAGCTGTCACAGCTTCATGTCCACGATCCTGTCCGTCTGAAACATGAAGAACTTCTACTAGAAAAGCTATACAATATGGGCATATTCCCGCCCACTGGTAAGCCAAAGGTGTCTGACTTGGAAAACAAAATCACAGTAGCTGCTTTCTGTAGAAGACGGCTACCAGTAGTAATGTGCAGATTACGCATGGCACAGAACATTTCTGAGGCGACTAAATTCGTTGAGCAAGGACATGTCCGGGTCGGTCCCCAAGTAGTCACAGATTCAGCGTTTCTTGTCACCAGAAACATGGAAGATTTCGTCACCTGGGTTGATTCAAGCAAGATTAAGAGGAACATCATGAAATACCGTAACGAGATTGACGACTTTGACTTAATGTAAACGCAATAATTACGACTTAATTTAATCATACTGTACCCTCCCTTCCTCCTTCCTCGGCTGGGCTCTGTTTAAACTTGTCGCTCCACCTCGTGGAGAGTAAGAACTGGGTGCTCATAGCCCTCCGCGAAGCGGAGCTACGGGTCTGGGCAGATCCCAGCCACCAGAGGCAGAGCCCCCAACGTTAAAACAATAACAACGTAGTAGGCAATAAAATATGTATATAGAAACTACATGTCAATAGTTTGTTTAAATATGAGAACGTCATGTGTTCGGATTCCATCGATACCTTCCTGGGCAGTAGCGTGTTCGTTTGCATCGATGGGAACATTGAGGTCAGATACTAGTACAAGGCCAAGCACGCGTACTGAAGGAATTAGACTGGGGACTAGCGCAAGCAATTCTGAGCTGCAAATAATTCCTAACAGATTGTTATTGGCAGCGAAGCTAGCTGCATCTTTGAGACTGACACATCTCCGGTCCTCTCCTCCTTCAATGGGCAATCCATGCGCACTGCGATATTGTTGTCCAGAAGTATCAAAGCCAGTCATGTAAAAGAACACAGGATAGTTGGGCTGCTTCCAGTTGAGCACCGCACATACGTCGGGGTTCGCTGATGAGAATATCAAAGAGCGGCAGGTCCCAAGGCCTGTGACGGGATCGGCCGAGATTTTGCGCACTTCACGGGCATGATCGAATAGAATAGTCAGGATGTGGTCGACATATACATTGAGTTCAGCAAATGCAGGGAGCCCAAAGTTCGATAATGATGCTTCAAGCGATGTGGGATACAATACACAAATATTGAGTTTGATATGAATGGGAAGCTGAGCAAGGAGACTGGAAAGAGGGATGGCACGGCCCTTGATTACCGAATGAAGCTGTTTAGCGTCAGTTAGAGCTGACAAAGCAGAATATATCTGGTCCAACGATGATGGGTAGTCTTCGCCATTGGATTGTAATTGTAGTAGATTATCGAGAGTAATGTTGCCAATAGGGATCTCGATTCCTTTTATGTTTACAGACCAGGTATCGGAAACAACTGGCTGAAAGTCCTTAGTTAGACAAACTGAAACCTGGCTATAAGAACCAGACAGTGAAGATGCGGTAACAAATGACATGGCTTGAACCGATTGATGCGGTTGTTGTTGAGACTCCACTTGACTGGTGGACTTCCAATAGGTGTCATATTTAGTGATTTCCAGTGGCTTGCCACTGAATGGACGCACAATTTGGAACTTGAACGAGATGTCACCTACACATTTTAATCTAACATCAAACAGGGGCAACCTGCAACTATGTTCACTACCATTGTTGTTGTTTTCGTTAAACACGTATGGAAGCACAGACGTTTTAGCAATAACTCTGGTGCCAAACGTGGAGAAAATCTCAAAATCAACTGCAAACGTTTCTAAAGTCTCGACCTGGAAAGTGATAACGCGGTCGTTGTCGGATATAGGTAAGATAATGCTTCTAGGGATAAAATCCGAGCTATTTCTAGTAGAAATGGTTAATCTGCCAGCAGGGAGAGAGTCTTCTTCTTTATGGAAGTTGATTGGTTTCGCGGACGGATCAAACAATAACTGGAGAATGATTTTCTTGTTATCCAAGAAATTATGTCCATAGCGCTGAAGTGGTATGATTGGTGGTGGTAGGGATAAATCGGGGATGACGTCTAGTTCGGTGGATTCAGACAAGTCCATTTCATTGAGCGTGTCTTCAATGTCTGATTTTGACTGCTGTTCATCAGCAGGGCCATAAATTGAATGGGAAGTGTCGACTTTCCCGGGAAGATTTCTAGCTAGTTCCCACGTACACTTGGCTCGGCCCTCCCAAGCAGCGTGATATAATGCACTATAACCATTGTCGTCATGTAAAGTAGGGTCTGCATCGGCATCTAGAAGTGCTCGTACAGTTCTGAAGTGTCCCTCACTTGCAGCATAGCATAACGCAGTCCACTGGTTCAGCTTGTCAAGTTCGTTCACGTTGATATTGAATGATTTTAGCAACGGAACTAGTTTATAGAGCCCTGCTCTAGCAACAATATGGATAGGATATAGGCCTTCAGCATCTGCAGAAATTAAAGTGGGGTTTTTATCGAGCAAAACTTTGACTATATCGTAGTTGCCATACTGACAGGCCAGATTCAGAGGAATATAATCCTTTTCCGAATCGACATCTACTTTAGCTCCAGCATTAACAAGATCTTCTACACAGCCTGCAAAGTTGTGTACAATGGATAACAACAATGGGCTGAAGTTGTCCTTATCCAAAGCGTTTATATCTGCTCCGTGCTTCAAGAACAGTGGGATCAGTTCGCGTCGGTTAGTTAAGCATGCATAATGTAAAGCTGTCTTGCCATACACGTCTGCGACGCTTACGTCGACGTTCTCAGAAAGAGCCAAATCAATCAATTCTCGTCTATCGTCGGTAGCGGCTGCGCGGTGAAGACATGTTTTACCGGAAAACTCATCGACCGCATGGATGTCAACATATCCTGACTTATACAATGCAGCAAGGGCGATGTTATCAGCCTCTGAAGAAATCGCCAGTAGGAATATTCTTGTCAACCTCTCCTTTGCATCTTTTGTTTGTTGCAATTTCTCAACAAAATCATTCACTATAGCATGGACCTGGGCCTCATCGTTATGTTTCAGGGCCGAAGACGCCTTTACAAATTCCCGGTACAGATCATCATGCTCTCTCAGTCCTCCTGGCTGCTGCTGCTGATGATGCTGCTGTTGTTGTTGTGAGACTAACTGCTGAGACTGTTCTTCAAACACTACACTATCACCGTCAGACCACGCTTCCAGTTCAATCAAACTGGAACTTGCCACGTCGGAAAAGCTTGCCAGCTCTTCTCGATGGAACACTGGCTGAACTTCTACAGCCCTTGATAAGTACAGCTCTTTGGTGTGGCTCTTTGATCGTTTGTCCCATTTCTTCAGAACCTTTGAAAACCCTGTGCCATTCAGTTCAATAAATTGCTCTAGCCTTTCCAAGTCTCGTCGAAATCTTTGAAACCCTTCATACAATGAAATGTATGTGACTGATGACTTTGAAGATAAAGCTCCCGCTTTATAAGCGGCCTGTTTCTTCTCACATAAGATATTGATCCGGACCTTGAGTTCCGCCTCTTTCTGTAAATAGAACGTATTTACCTTTTCCAATTCTCGTTCCAATTGAAAGAAAAACGTTGCCTTGTTGTCTTGAAGACTCTTCTCGGTCTCCCTTCCAGGAGTACCTCCAGCCCTGGCCGGTACCGACAATGACTTGATGAGCTAGGTGGTCTCTATTAGTCTCTGTCCCCGGTCTACCTCCGAGCTAAGCCTATAGCTTATCATAGTACTTACCTTCTTTAATGCCTTGTAATTGATGAAATAATACGAGTATTCTGGCAAATCCAACTGGCGCTTAGCCAGGTATTTACCGAACTTCATTTGAAGAACGGGATACTAGTCGATGAAGCAATGCCGAACACAGGAACCCCCGGTCTCTATCCGTCTCAGTAACCGTATGATATGATAATGCTATCTTGCTGTATCGTCTGTCAATGCCGCCAAACTTAAATATCGCGGTTAGGACTCTTTACACTGTGTCAGCCTCTCCTCTATAGATATATGCCTATATGGTGATGCTGATAGTGATCTGCTCTGGTTAGATCAAAAGTTGGCCTCTATCTACCAACAAACAAGATAAACAAGAAAAAGATAGGCCGTTTGAAAAGTTCATTCAAAAAGTCCCGTGTCATTCGTCGCTTAGCTTACTTATATAGCTCTGCTCGCTATCCTGTCTCCTCTGTGCAGCCCGCGGTTTCTGCCTGTTATGTGCATACAGTAGTAGGTCTGTCCGTCGCCAGTCTGCGCGGTCGTGTGCTGGCGGTAGCTGTTTAAACGTAGCACGAGGTGTCAACTGAAATTTCCGAGAGGTTTTACTTTTTACCCTCTGCAAAGCCCTAACTTTTGTACGCATGCACCAGTAGTATTTGTTGCAGAGGGCTTATGCAGACGTAATCTGCGACCTGTACGTCGTGGTGCATATTTGAACGAAGGATATGAGTGAGAAAATGGTCGGTTATAGCGACAAGTTTATTGGAATTGTCTGGTGAACAGAATTCCTGGATTAGTGACATTGCGGGTTCTCAATTTATTTTACTTTTGTTTTTAGATCTTGTTTTGGGTTTATTTAATCACTTTACAAGAAGCATTCGTGGAATTAATAAACAAATAAATCGTAAAAAAGACGATTAATCAAAATATAAATTCAATTGTATTCGGATAAATATCTAATAGTATATATCTAATAGGATTGGCTAGCTGACGGTAAGTAGAGGGAGCACAGTCCTGTAAGCAGCCGCCTCCAATTTCTGCTGCTTCAAAACGTGTTTCACGAACGTGATAATGTCTCAGACAAGTATCCTCCAGAACTGAAGACAAGTTACCTGCTGCTCGTTGTTTTGTATCTCGGCCCTCTATTTGATTATTGCCATTAACAAACCACTAGAGTAAATAAAAGTAACTACGACAAATAGAATGAGCCTGTTCTATAGACCCCACTGTTCAAACGGACAATGCTTTCTCTGCAATATCTTCCTTTTTGGTTCTATCTACCTTTCTATTTGGCTTGTATGTCTCTGGCTATCTAAATCTCTATGTAACAACAGTACCACCGCAACAAACTAAGGCCGGAAATATCAGTTAGCTGACCTATCAATACAAATAGGTATGTACTAACTCTTCTTCCACAAGCAATATGTGTGACTGTCAGAAATATATAATTATTCCTCGTCTAAATATTACAATGCTTCTTCACATTACCATCAATGCGGGAAAAGGTGTCGGGTGAAATACCGATTTGCCGCTAAATTTGATTGATATGAGTGGCTACCGTCTGGCTGGTCTCCGTAACTGCAGCAGAGGAACAAACTTGTCGGTTGCAATGGTTGCCTTTGATATTTCAACAGAACTGCTGGCAAGTTCATGAACGTTTGCCCTGCGGAATCAATGTTTCTCAATTTTCATCTCTATCATGGTCTTTACGATGTGCCAATAAACATTGTTGTTGTTAAAGAAGCAGGGAAATTAAAAATTGATGCATAGCGAAAGAGTATTCAATCGTTGTATTATAAATCAGAAATACTGACTAGACTATTTGTTGTTTCCAGCAGAAACAGAGGAGTAAACGACACATAAAAGATAACCACGTCTATAACCTGGAGAACAGACAATATTCTGAACAAGCAGCTTCTTGTTTATGTTATGCCCAGCTCTACCAGATACAGTATCCGGTCGTCAGAACGCTATGGAATGGTCATCCTGCAACTGTTTGAGTCTCCGAAATATTGTTGTGCATTCAAGTTCGTATGCTGTACTCCTTCACTCTGGCACAATTATTATGTAGTAGTTGTCGACATTGCAAAAATTCTTGCATGCAGTCCTAATTGAATGACGTAACCATTATTTATTACGTCTGAATAACAGAACATGAATATACGTGATTGAAAAAGTTTTCTTCGGCCGTAGCAGTATTAAGACACAGTCCCTATTTCAGCAGACCTTTTGGACAGTTAGTCAGAGGCTACTCTATAGTGGATAGTTACTGATAATTGAGGGTAACTCAATTAACACAAGTCAACGAGGCAAATCAAATCTGATTTGTAGTTAGAATAGGATAAATTGCTGCTACGGATAATCTTGTATATATGTATAACCGGTCATGCTCTCAATCTGAGTGTTTATGATTGGATGCTAAGCTCTTCCATCTGGCATTGACAGTATGCCATCCAAGGCCAATTGACTTATATCAATCTATTTCGCTTAAGAGAGCAAAAAATACAATTGGTTGGTGCTGTTTTCTACATCTGGTAAGTAAGGGGGCCACTCTGCGATCGGCTTTTTTTCTAATATGACGTATTAATATTAAGGAATAGATATATTTCAGTGGGATCAGATAATGAACAGCGGCAAAATGTCCTTAACATAACCACCTTTAAGCGATTCAAGGATTGTTGAATCGCCTATTAGAAGCAGTCTTATGAATATCTCACAACTCCCACAATGTATGGAAACATTGTGGCGCTTCGGTAGTGACGTATCATCAGGTAGGATACTGGTATTCTGAGGATCATGTATTGTCTGAATAATCCAATAAGGATTTGGGCCTGCCAGTTAACTCTAGAATATCTTCAATCGCGTCAGTATTCATATCACAACAATATATTCCAAGAAGTTTTATATATTTCTCGATGTTCCTTGAGCTGATAGTAAGTCGCGATGTCCATATCCTAAGTGTAGCAGGATAATATACTTACTATAGGCCTCGACTGAATATCACTAGGTAACAACTATTAGAGTAATTGGTGGTAGTCATGCTAAATGCATTTACGTTTTTTTATGGCGGACAATAACCTAACTATTCAGTATTCAATTCACCCGGGATAAACTGAGAAAGTACAGAATGGAAGGGTATCATATTAATCGGCTTGTGGATTACGCTGGCTGTACTGTTGTGCCTGATATTCCGGCTAATATTCCTGGTAACGTCCTGGATAATAAGCCTCTTAATGCTTTCTTCTATAAATCCACTGACTTGAACTTTCTTCTTTCGCGAAAATCAAGCTTAACTACTGATGCAAGATCCAATACCAATTCTACCCGTTTAAGCTCATAGTCAAGATCCACGCGCGTTCCCTCAAAAGAAGGTCGAAATCGGCCCATCATTGTGGCGCTCTATCACAGTTCTATTTACCCTCAAAAATATATAGTCGGCTTTTTTGTCAGTTACTTCCTAGCCTATCAATCCCAGCACACGTTCTGACCTTGACAGTTGATTGGCGCATTGAGTACCATTTCATGCATAAAAAGGAATTTAAAGTTATCTACTGCCGACGATCTCCCAACTGCCGATCATTTGGTTCTCCGAGTCATATTAGAGAACTCTACATCCCCGGAATTAACGGAAATATTTGTGCGACGGGAAAAGCGATCAGATGGACGATAGATGTGGCGATGAATGTGGCGATGAATGTGGCTACGAATGCTGACTCTTACCATCAGTAGCAGAGCTACGGGTCTGGGCGAGCCCAGCCCATATCCCTATCCTGATAGCGTATGCAGGGTCTTCTGAATTCAATTATATATATAGAACATATTGTTTAGTTGTTAATCTGGGGTAGTAGTGATGTTAATTCCAAGATTACGACGATATTCTAGAGGCAAATTAAGGTTGTTTGAAGACGGTTTTTCAATATTCTCAATGCCTAGAGTATTTGTAAAGTTTGCAATCAATGACCTGGGTTGGTCAATCGGGAAATCGGCACTTGATTCCCACCACATTCCACCGCCTAGACCTTTGGATATAACATACTGGGCTTTAAGACAGGACGTCTCGGGGTTATCGTAAACGATCAGGGTTTTTGATTTTGGATCATAGCAATATGCACTGATAGCTTCTTTATCCACATGTTCAGTAGTGTTTGCTAGTGGAAGGACTTTATAGTCCAGAACGCCCTGTTCCCATGTTCCCGGGGGGACACCAGAGAAAGGTTCACCAAGGCCACCAGTATTTGCAAAGCCACGTCCATATACTGGCATGCCTAGGATAATCTTATGAGGAGCCACTCCTTGATCAATGTACGTTTGCACTGCACTATTGCCAGAAATATCACTAGTATAAAGATTACTATGATAATACGCTCTTTGAGACCACGAGCCACTAAAATCATAGGTCATGAGGTTCCAAAAAGAAAGATATCTGTCCATTTCATTAATGCGTAAGATTCTGCTTTGTTCAGGGCCGGCCGGGGCAGCTACAGATAGATCAAACTGATTACGAGGCATTCCATTACGAAGTGCCTCTGAATCTAATTCCAACCTCAACATGCGTAATAATTCAACATAGTTCTGAGCCTGTTCGTCGTTGCTAGGGTATTCCCAGTCTATATCTAGCCCGTCGAGTGCAAGGTCATGAAGTAGGCTAATGGCGGTCTTAACGAAATTACGGCGCTTCTCTGGGCTATTGACTCCCTGACCGAGGTCATTAGAATAAGTCCAACCACCAATTGAAAGGAGAATTCGCAAATTACGATTTTTCATTTTGATTTTAAAGAACTCACCAAAACAGCCACCTCCACTTGTTTCTCGGAAACGAGTGGCCGAACAGTCTGTATCAGCCCATTTATCACTAAGAATGACTTCACCTGTAGTAGCATTGACGTTGGAAAAAGCGTACAAGATATGAGTCAATCTATCTACAGGGATGTCAGTAGGGAAATGTTTTCTTCCGTAAATAGCCCAATTGCAAAAATAAAGGACCGTCTTGTATTTTCGCTCCCCTTGTGGAGGCTTTGAAGAAGGGACCGGGGTAGGAGGGGCCACTGGAACTGATGAATTGTCTCCCCCCCCTAGAGGCGGCGGTAGTGGAGGAGGGATAGAGTCCGACCCTGCTGCTGCACCAAGAGCAGGTGGTTGTGACCCAAATGGACCTGGACCATAGGGCATTTGATAATGAAGATGGGGATTGAACTGTTGTTGTTGTTGCTGCTGTTGATATGCTTGGGGTTGCTGAGCGAATTGAGGAGATAGCTGCACACCTTGAGCCTGTGGATAAGAGTATTGGCCAGGGTACTGGCCAGGATACTGATGCGGAACCCCGCCCCCTTCAGGCTGCTGTTGGTCCTGATCATGGTTATGATGACGGTGGAACCAACTCATCGGTGACGACTTAGAAGAAGACGATGGGGATAATGCAAGTGGTAAGGACTGGTTTATACAACAGAATATCGTTATAGCGACAATCACAGAGGCTAAAAAGACCAAACGAACAGCAGTTAGCGACGGCATTGCAATATTGCTAATGACAGTGGCATCGAGCAGATGAGGGAGATAACATCTATCTACACGTTTCCCGCTCTCCCGCTGCCACTCCTATTTTGGGTTACTTGGCTCCGCTCAGGCCTTTCGCTTTCGCGGAAGCCATACTCGACTCCGCTACTTCATACTCTTGGCGACATGGTCAACCACAATACTATCCTCTTTGGACTCAACCATCTCTGTACTTGCCTTTACGAGAAACTACAACTCAAAACCTGACGCTACACTACCTACGCTTTCGGTTATCAACCGAGCCTCTGTCTCTGCTTCTATTTACCTTAATAAACCTGTCGGTGCAAGACCGTCTTAGCCTATCTGTGACGATGATATTCTGTGCCTCTAGTTATCACTTAAGTGGTTCGTTCTCGAAGAGATCTACGCTTTCTGCCAGGGACACCTTGGCCTAACCCAAACCAGGCCGTATCAGGTTCAGCCCTGCGTCGATGTTGCCAGGACCCTGTCCCTTCCTCTGACAGCTGGGCGCCGTCCACACCCGTTGTGGAGGCAAATCCTAGTATCCAGAATGGCCAGGGACCGTATACTCCTCCGCTTCACGGAGGACAACGGGTCTGGGCAGCGACCAGCCGCCGGAGGCATGCCGGGGGTCCACTTACAACCCTAGCCCTGGTGGTAATGCCCACGACGATCAACGCGGAGAAGTGAAGAAAGAGTGGTCCATGAGTGTAGTGGTGTGAGTTTGAGTTGTTCTCTCCTTTAAACGCTTATCCAGCAAACTAGCAAGAAAACAAGAACATAAAACTTTTGGGTCGATTTATTTTTGTCTGGCAGACCCAGGTATGCGCTGATGGATGTTGGTAGTAGTGACGTTGCTCACAACCAGCATGGTCACAATAAAGAAGATAAGGTCAACAATATAGGAATAAGTGAGTTAAGAACGCGGTGATCATGATGTAGATAAAGTAAGCTAACATATGTCACAGTGAATAAAGCAGATACTAATGTCCCGTCTATTTCTGGTACTGGTGGTACGATACACGAATCAGTGGGAGTAGACGGGCCAGGGATAGAGGTAGACAGACGGTCTATGCTCCCACCACAATCGCTACCCGGTCCTGGTAGTTGTAGCGGCGTTGATAGTGGAGACGATGATCCGCAATTATTGCTTAAACCAAAAACAAATCCACCTTCTAATTCGTCTACAGAATCGTTTCTGTCGCCCAAGCTTAATTCCCTGATCTCGCCCTCTCCCTCTACAACATCTATAAATACTACATTGGCAGCATCAGTTGCTAGAACAGACACTACTCAACTACTACACCAGCGGTCATACTTATCATTAAAGCAGAATGAACAGAGATATCTAGCACTAACTCCTATCCAGATGGGTTTAGACAGTGGCAGCACTGATATTACCTCATCCGATTCATCGTCATCGTCTTCATCTTGTTCCTGTTCTCCTTCTTCTGCTACTGCTACTGCTTTGCCCACTGATTTCTACCAGCATCAGAACCAGTACCAGCCCCCAAACCAACAACGCCAGCAACATCCGCATCACCACCACCACCATCTCCATACTCATATTCCATTACCCGGTCGCAGAAGCAGCCCTCTGAGCAGCGGCGCGACTATTGCATCGCCGCGAATTCACGCGGCAAGTTCTGGTACAACCCATACCCACCGGCGTACGTCCAGTGGCAGCTTGTTTCCATCAGCAGCAGCACCGCCAACACCACCATCCTCACACTCAGACAGATTGTCAGTAACAACACATCAGCAGCAGGCACGACAGCACTATAACCAACCAAGCGTTCTTCTAGGAAACAGTAGTAGTAATAGTATTGCTAGAGCCCATAGTGTTTCCGCGAACCAGAGCCAGAGTCAACGTGGCGCAGATCCAGGCCCTGATTATCCGATCCAGAATGCGACTGCGCCGTCCATTAAGAGTAATTATACGTTGAGCAGAAGACCATCACAACTAAGGAAACAGATTCAACAAGAGAAGGATCAAGAGGAAGACGAGGAAAAGTTTCAACAGGCTCTCGATCAGTATAGTCAATTCAAACAGCAACAATTGTTACATCTACAAGCATCTGATACTCCCATAAACACCGATACTACTAGCGCTACCAGTTCAATCTCATCGCCTCGAAATTCCATCAATTGGCTAGATCTCCCTAATCCTCCGTCTTTGATATCATCCCCAGACACGACGACAGGCGACGGCAGAACCGTTTATGAATCTATTACTTTAACAGCACCTTCATCCCAATCAACCGATTATTTGGATTACTCGTTGACATCTGCGACGAGTTCTCCCGTCCTTTCATTATCCACGACGACTTTACAGAGTGGTAGTAGCTCAGCAGCAGGTGCCGGAGCCAGTCTTGGTGGAAGCAGTGTTGAAAACGATTCTTCCAGCAGTAGTCGCCATCGCCATTTCCATCAACATATACATACCCCGTCTGCTTCAGTTTCATCGCTTCGGAATATGCTGTCTGGCCACGGTTTGAAAGGAGATAAGAGCAAGGAAAAAATGGAGAAGGATCTTTTATCACAGTCGCAATCTGAACCATCATCGCAATCGTCTTCAATCTCTTCACTTCCTCAACTGTTGCCATCACACGATGAACATGAGCCTTCTTCATCTACAATGCTCAAACAGACTCTGTTGCGCCATCATAATCCACAATCGACTCCCTGTTCCTCCAACAACTCATCTGCATCACCATCATGTCCTGGCTCTCCAAGCGGACAATCGATTGTTTCTACTGCCATACCATCATCTCACCAGAACGATAATCAAAATGAGTCCAAGCATTCCATTCCTGCATTGTCTACTTCGACGTCTATCTCAACCCTTACTCCATCATCTTCTTCCTTAACGGCAGTATCACAGTCGGATAATCCAGTGAAAGAAACTCATCATATCTCAATCGATTACGACCCAGTGTCGGGCCGTAAGAAGCTAAACACATATGAAATCATTCGCGAACTTGGCAGAGGTCAACATGGTAAAGTCAAACTAGGCAGGAAAATCGAAACCGGCGAATATGTGGCAATTAAAATTGTGGATCGGACAGGTCGTCCCCGTCTAGGTCGAATTCCACGCCCCGGATCTACTCAAGAGGATAAAATCCGCCGTGAAATCGCCATTCTCAAAAAATGTCATCATCCTAATATTGTTCGATTACTAGAAGTACTTGATGATAACTCGTCTAAAAAGATTTATTTGGTTCTCGAATACCTTGAAAAGGGCGAGATTGAGTGGCAGCATGAACCTGACCAATCTCCTGTTATGCCTCGTCACTTGGTCAAGTCGACTGCTAGGGATGTACTTCTGGGATTGGAATATTTACATTTTCAGGGCATCATTCATCGAGATATAAAACCGGCTAATTTGTTATTATCTCGCGATGGAGTGGTTAAAATCTCTGATTTCGGAGTTTCTTACATCTCTGATTATTCTCAAGACGAACTTGAATTGGCTAAAACGGCTGGTACTCCGGCATTTTTCGCTCCTGAGCTTTGTAGTGAGAAAAGTGAAACGCGTCCTCCTATAACGCATAAAATTGATATTTGGGCATTTGGTGTTACTTTGTATTGTCTATTGTTTGGACGAGTTCCATTTATTGCTGATAGTGAATATGAACTTTTCGGTGTCATTCTTGATAGTCCGCTAGTATTTCCTGATGAAAATGAAGAGTCAAAATCCAATAGTCATCATGGTACTGTGTCGCCTGCCAAAATAGATAGCGATATTGAGCTTGCAAAGGACCTCCTTCGACAAATCCTCAACAAAGATCCGGAAAAAAGAATTGATATTCCTGAAATCAAGCGCCATCCTTGGATATGTGAAGGAATGGAACCTCCGGCACTTGAAAAGTTTTTACATACTTGTGATTTTGATAATCAACGGATTGAAGTCACTGGAGAAGAAGTTCAAGAAGCGGTGCGAGGGATCACTGGTAAAATTAGACGTGGGCTGGCTCGCCTTGGGAGTAATGCATTAGAATTCGCTGCGGGATTAAGAAGAAAATCGTCAGGTTCGTCTATCTCTTCGTCACGTGAACCAACTCCTCTGGGAGGTCAACGGGCGCCATATCGAAGTCGTATGCGAGGGATTTCTGATTCTAGTAGCTCTACGCCATCTCAACGGCCCATGTTAGCTGCTGGCAGTCCCATGGTAGAGCGCAATCCAACAGAAGAACGACGTGGGTCATATGCTTCTGCATTTTCTGTCTCCACCACTAGCACTACTGCTAGTACCACTCCTACAGACAAGCTAATGCCCCCAGCACTTCCATCGATAACAAAGCGGTCTATGTCATCCAGTCAAAGCAATCTTAATCTTAATGCATTATTAGAAGGGACTGATAATTTTCTTGATAACGATCTCGAACTGACATCTACCACTTCGTCCACCTTTCCCCCTGTTCATTTAATAGGCGACATTGAAGGGTGCAAGGGCAATGACGATTACTATGATGACGATGATGATGAAGATGATGATGATGAAGACGACGACGACGATGAAGACGATGATGATGGAGAATTAACACTCACCGTTGGTCCCAACCGACGCTTCCTCTCGCCAGAAAACTCTCTAGACGGAACGCTGCCCCTGCGGCGGACACCCAGTGCCAATGTCCCGTCGTCTTCCATATCCGCTAGCGGTCACGCTGCCGCCGGCGGTTCTTCTCGCTACAGAAGTCGTAGCGTGAACATTAATGCATTTCGGGAGGATGATACCTAATAATAATAGTAATGAATTTTTGATGACGCTTCCCCCTTTTGTTGTTATTTTCTAATTGTTTTCAATAATGAATAATGCCTCTTCACTTACCACTTCATTCTCGAACGAAGGGCATACATCCTGGTGCCTAGGGCTGCTGGCGGGCTCTGTCCTGCTGCTCCGCTTCGCTGAGGACTATGTACTATGGCCGGAAACGATTAACGGCATTCGCCCTGCATCGAAATGTATGCCGATCAACTCGTTGACTTCTGAATCTGTTTTCGACGGAAAATAGCATACGCGCTTTCTTTTTTTATGCTGGCTGCGATACCAGTCTGATAGCATATACCTGGATATCTGACACATCATCATTGTGCCTCATATGTGCGTGCCGACAACGACCTGTCATATCCCCGCTCGCCCCAAAACTAGGAAGGCTATGCGGCATGCTGGGCTATAAAAATCTCCGGCTCCCTTCCAAGCTTTGCAATATTTAGATTTTCACCCCTCTAATACTTGAAATCCAAAACCAAACAAAATGCCTTATCCTTCTAGAGTCTCTCCAGATGGGAAAATGATTGCATACATTCGTTCAGATTGTATTCGGCTGTTCAACATCGATCCAAAGACTTCAAAACACGTCTCTGATGCTGGCAGCATTCCTATCGGTGGAGATATTGCTAATATAGTTTGGTCGCCTTATTGCCCTACTCGGGATTATATTGTTGTTGTGGATGTTGCAGGAAGGGTTACCGTCTATGAAATGATCAAGGAAGAGCCAGAAGACGGCTGGGATCAATTGATGGATTTGACGGGCTGGTTCAACCGTGGGGGGACTATTAATTCTGTATCTTGGTCTAATTTTGGCGCCGATGGGTTTGTATTTCTTGCTGTGGGTAATTCAGTCGGAGATGTCTGTTTGTGTTGTATTTCTTCTGATCAAATGATACCCTTGGCCTTATCTTTTAAACAGGGCTTGAAGGATATTGCATGGAGTCCTTGGTCTGGCAACAAACTTACTTTAATACTCTTGAGTGAGGTATTGCAGGAGCTTTTATTTATTGTGGATAATGGTACCATGCAAATTGTTGTGTGACATAAAATATAGTTATTCAAATGAGGGATGTCATAGTTTGCCTCTATGTATGTTAATCTATTATTATTGAGAAAGTACATCAAAACTTAGCAAAGAACAATACTCTATGATGGTTCAGGGTGTGGATAACAATATGCGCCTCATCTGGGGATGCGGTACAACCAGCCGATGTTAGTGACCAACTTGGCGCGGCTTGTTGATCGTCATGTTTACCCCTGAATTTGCCCGGACTGTACAAAATATCAGCACATCGCCAGGCACTAAATTACGCGGATGCCTCATTCGATACTTCCACGTGCTACTGCGTATACGCACTTTTAATATCCCTGTCTCTTAGTTTGTTCGATAACGAACCCTACTACTCTGCGAGGCCCTCCTATATTTATCACCTCACCGCTCTTGATCCAACAAAGATAGAAACTGAAGAACCTTCCCCCATCTGCAGCAGAATGACTACTACTCCGTCTAGTATGTCTCTTGATGGAAAAATGGCTGCCTACATTCGCCCAGATTCTATCCGAGTGCTCAACATTGATTAAAACCTGTCTCTGATGGTGGCACCATTCCAATGGGTGGAGGTGTTGTCGATATTGTTTGGTCTCCAGGGCGGCCCGAAGGAAGTTTATTTAGTGGTAGCTGTAAATCGTGAGGGTAATGCTAAGGTATACGAAAGCCGAGGAGCATACAGCGAATGGCTGTTCAGAACAGATCTTACCCAAAATTTGATGGGGCACCCAATTAGTTCTATTGTATGGTCTACTGTTGGCCCCAACTCTTTCCTATTTGTTGGTTTGGGCACCACTACAGGGAAAGCTATCTTGTGCGGTCTCTATGGAGCATATCGTAGTCTGACACTTTCGTTGAAACATACTGATGAGGTAAAAAGTATGGTATGGAATCCTTGGTCAGGCGGCAAGACGTCTGTTGTATTATTAGCTGGCGGGTTGTGTCACTTATCATTTGATGTGGAGGGGGAAGATTCAATTTGGCTTATCTTTAAGCAAGGGTCGGAAGATGTTAAAATAAACATACTAAAAGAGGATTTAGAGTAGAGATATGGGATATAATTGCTAATAAAAAAATGTCGTAGCTAGCTAACAAACCAACAGAATACAGGCTGCCGTCATGCAGGGTCTAGGAGCGGCGCGCAGCCGGGCCGTCAGCCGTACGTCTTCCAATATCGCGCAAAGATGCGATCTGTACGTGTTTGTTCCTTACAGTGCCAATTTCATTCTTTTTTAGACGTTTTCAATTTCAGCGGAACAACAGGCGTAAATAATGTCGTATTCAAATGTTTGGAATCCTAACCAGGACCTTGAAGCCCAGAATAACCATTCGAATGTCGATAACGATTTGTTTGACGACGATGATGTGGCAATTGAAGATGACTTCATTGTGAATGATGATGAAGACGATTCGCCATACCCACAACAACAATCATCTTCACAGGCACGAACAATTCCCGAGCCGCCCCAATCGAGTGTTGCTGGTGGGGAAAGATTGGAACAACGCCGATTCATGGGTGGGGATACTTTGGATGAACCCATCACTGCTACTTTGCTAAGAGATGTAAAGGCAGTTGGTACCCGACTCCGACAGGTTGTTTGGTGGTATGCAGATGAAAGAAATACAACTCATCAAGAATGGGACATGTGGGGGCCATTGATCTTCTGTCTATTAATATCTACTACTATGAGTATGATGGCGCCTAATAACCAATCATCGCTGGTATTTTCAGGCATGTTTGCATTAATATGGCTTGGTCAAGTGATTGTCACGTTAAATATCAAGCTTCTTGGAGGTGCCATTTCATTTTTCCATGCTCTGTGTGTGGCCGGATACTCACTTTTCCCGTTGGTAATTGCTAGTTTGCTTGGTTCGTTTGTTGCTTCGCGTATTATTCGCATGATTGTCGATGCGTTTCTCGTTGCGTGGGCAATCTATGCTGCCACTAATGGCCTCAAGCATTCAGGAGTTCTCCCCGGCAGGGTTTTCCTTGCGACTTTCCCTGTGGGCTTATTTTATTGTGGTTTGGGCTGGCTTTGTGTCATCAACTAAACTCCCTTCCTATACGATGTAACGAATATATACACCACCTCGACCGCTAGTACATGGCCGGTGGGCTCTGCCCAGACCCGTAATTCCGTTTGAGCAAGCTTTGTCACCTATCTTCTTCTGTCTTCAAAACACCTGGAGTTCACTTACACTGTGTGCCCGCTCGCAAAGCACTGAGAGCTATCCGTATAGTGAAGCTTCGGCGGGTCAGGGCACAGCCGAGCCGCTGGAGGCAGAGACGGCAGATCGGGTCGTAAAATCGTGAATTAAATACAGACTGAATATTAAATATTATCTAAAAAAGAGGCGACCGAAGACTCGGCATCCCACTTCCAGTTATTGAACCAATCTAGACTCGAGGCAAATGGAAGCTGATCAGAGGAATCGAGCGGAACTTGCGACAGGGACTGTTCGAACATTGGTACTCCGGATCCAGGGGGATAGTTATTGTCAAGTGGAGGTTGTGGGGGTTGCTGTGGTGGTGGCTGTGCTTGATGGAACCGATCACTTGGTGAACCCGAGGTCAAAGGGGTCGAATTATTAGAATTGGTGGACGTCTGGTGTGGGGCGATGACTTTTCCATCTTTGTTGAATAATCCCATGGATGCGAAATGGCGTTCATTGACATCAGAAAATCCGGGATTGATTCCAATAGCTCTAAGGGCTATTTGAGACTCGTTCAATCGAAGATACACCATACTATTGAGCATACGGAGCGACCACCGACACTCATTGGACATACCGAATCGTCCATCGTTGGCAAGTTTATCTACAAGTGCAAATCCTCGTGACAGATACGTCAATATTTCCTTTGTTTCGAAACCAGCATTAACACATATAATTAGTATCAGAACAGCAGAGTACAAGCTTGATAGTCTCAGCCACCAACAAGTAAGTAACTTGCCAATTTTGTCAAGTTGTTCTGAAGCCTCGATGATACCTTTACATGAGCTGGCTACAATGGGCCATTCATTGGGTATTCCGTCTCCAAGAGAAGTATCAAGGAGCGAATACACTCCTCTAGTATAGAGATAAATGATGCAATCGTGATATTGTAGTCTAATCTGACAAACAATGGCTGGGTCGACTGATGGACCCCTGCTGCTGGGTGGATGCATTGTATAATTAGTATCTGAGCCATAGCCTACTGGCTTGGCAACGTTGTTATTCCAATCGAGCAAGGCATCATAAATTGCATTAGCTCCATTAACCGACAATCCCCCTCGTAAAAAGTCCTGCACTAATGGGCCAATACAAAATGCTAGTTGTAGATATACATAGGATGTTTCGGACAGCCATCCGTCATCTTTATAATAAGTAGGACGTTCCAATTGGATCTCTTCATCTCTGATTGTGAAAGCTCTGCCGAAATCAACTGACAGAAATCGGTCCCATGTGTAACAACTCCAAAGTACACGAGTAATTTTAAGAAGTTCATAAGCAGGGATCGAAGGAGACCAGAATTTTTTCATAAGACCCATTCCTTGACACAAGCGGACTGCATTGCCCAAGGCAACCCATGTAGATGATTGTCGATGACACGCTCGGAGGTAACATGTAATAAGAAGCCATCCCTGCACCAGTTCAACCGATTCCCACTGAAAGGTAAAAGTCTGAATGATTGAATGGCCATGTTGGAACAATTCTTCTTCAAGCCCTTCGGGGTATTCTTGGTGTTCTTCAATCTCAGAAAATCTCATTGCAATCGCACATACTACAAAGAACATTCCCATAAATAACATACAATCTCTTTTATCCTCAGTCTTAATATAACTTTCGAATTGTTGAAGAAACATGGGTCTATGCAGTGTGGAATGTAGCGGGTTGATTTTATCAAAAAAGTATTGTAATAAAGATCTCGAGACACTTTCGCTGATTATATTAGGACGCGGAGTGTCGATTGATTGCATCGGCAGGTAATGGCGGCCACTCATATTCCAACCATATCCTTGAATACGAGGCACAACAACGTTTTTCTGGTTCTCTGGCGATAGTGTACGGTAAAGAGTGCTTCCAAACACGCTTGGAAGGATAGAGATGTATCTTTTTGTATATCTCATTTTATGAACATCGAAACTGTAATTTCCCATACTTTCTTTTACTCGTTTTTCTTCCATGTAATGAGCCAATTCGTAAGCCAGATCGGTCGAATTGACCATTGGACGGAACTCGAATGGAGTAGTAGCAGGAGGGCTGTCGCTGGTATGATTTCTTGAGTCGCTAGATTGATATTCAGCTTGTGATGGTGGCGGCTGACTTGTTGATGGTAGGTTGTTACTACTTGGACCAGCGTCGTCCACACCGCTCTTTGGCCTTCCGATCTTGTTGGGTCCTGAAATAATCTCGTAGCTCTCTCTAACATCATTGTTTCTCCCTGATTGTTCTAGTGCATCGAGTCGTTGTAAGATTCTCATCATAATTGGAATATCTTCTGAAGATGATCCAGATACTGCAATTACAGAAGGATTAGACGACAACCCAGAAAGGTATCTTCTCAACCCGTTGGTCGGTAATCCGGGAGAGCTAACGCCATCCATTCTCGAAACAGATCGGGCATAATAACTTGGCTGTACCTGTGCGGTAACAGAGGTTACAGGAACCGTTGTGGGTCCGCCAGCGGTGGTTGGCACAGCTGGAGCAGTAGGAGTATAAATACAATCGAGATCGATTTTCTTGCACGCCAAACAAGGTTTCTGGCCGTCGCATTTTGTTTTTTTCCGCTTACATCGATCACAAGCTCTTGCTACGCGGATTCTCTCTTTGCCGTTTAATCGTCTGGGCTCACCATCGCTATGACTATGACTGCCCTCACTACTGCCAGTTGTGCTCGATCCATTGTAGTCCATCATAGGAGCCACCACTGAATTGATGGCAGGACCACGAGCTCTTTTGCCATTAGCAGCGGATTGCAACGATGACTCAGACAGTCTCTTTCTGTTCTCATTGTCTGACATGGCTCGGATAAAAGAATTACTGGTCCTCGTCTCGTTTACACTTCGCTTATTAAGTCTCGTATTATTATTCTTCGCTTTATCAGATGGACTCTGCACATCTGTCAACATAAAGCAAGCGCAGCATTAACAGACACAGTCGCTAGATTATTCCGATATAAACTGGATCAAACAATCGTGGGCCGGAGTTGTAATATTATTAAGTAATTTCATTTCAGAGTAACGAGCGCCACGGCGTAACGGTACTTCCCTAACCCATGTTTCCCCTTAGAACCCTCCCTCGCTAGACTCTTGAGGTCCCTTGAAATCTCTTGAATCAATGCTCTGCAATTGTCTTCGCCCTGTGGCCCCAGCAGAGGAACCGTAGCTTGCTTCGTCCGTACGCAGATTCTTGTTCTCTCTTTCTTGTACAGGGCCCTTTCTCTGTCCCTGGCCTACGATGGCTCATGCAGGGTTCCAGGCCTGCGGCTGATAATGTCATCATATGTGACAGATAAATTGTATTATCTTAGTAGTAATAGATAATAGATAAGAAAAGACACTACCAAGAGGAACAGATAACACCTGACGCTGGCCTGACCGCCTAGCTTAATTGTCAATTAATGCATATTCTTTACAATTCATGCAAATAATACAAGTAAAACCATCAACTCTATGCAGCACATTCAGATATATGCATAAATCTTTCAGGCATTGATAAAAAGCGAGATAGGACGCTATGAACGTGAACGTGATCATGATCATAATATTTTAGAAGTATACAATACCATTATATCTGTCAGTTAACTGTCGGTTAACTGTCATGCTATTTCTTTCCAGCTCCTCTGTCTAGCTATTTAAGTTCCACATAGACCCGCATTATCGTCCCATTTTATTCTGTCGCGATCTATTTACCATCTGTTCACGGCCATACCTGCTTATCGTTTGGCGTTCTATATCTTATCTCATCTTTTGCTACCATAAACGGAAATATCCCATCTCATCTAAGATCGGGTTAGGGCAATATTCAAATTTCACGCCAGTTAAATCCGTTGCCGCACTGTTTGTTTACAGGCGAGATCTCAGAAGGAGCAAGTCATATTGAAACAGGCGGCAGGTGGTGAACATTGTTTGGCGGTAATTGATAGAAGTTATAGAAGAAATATCTGGCTGTCTGGTATAAAGAGAGGAATATAGAAGGCAGTAATTTCGGTTTTTTAATTATTATTATTAATATAGATAGAAGGGACCATTGTCGGCATTGCTTCAGTACTGGATGAAGTGGTAGATTTGTAGTTTTTTATCATCAGTCTGGATTGTGAGGATAATAATTTCATCTTGTGGTTTTTTGCCTTACACACCAGGTTTCGCATCTCTTAATTGGAAGTTTCCTACGCTTCGTTTTAGCAGGATTTCGCATTTCGCGCTAGCCACCAGCTCGTTGGCTCATCATTCATCAGTGGGCTAATCGATTTTTTCCAAGTCATCTCCTGTCATTTACTGTTCAATCGTCGGCGAAATGCTAAAAGTACTCCACCACTGGCTTCTACCACTGGCTGCTTGTATCATATGGTGGGGAATGCTCATTGCCTTGATGGTATGTTGGGCTGCTCAAGGCCACCCTATCTACCCATTCGTTCGTGGTAAGGGCATCCATGTATTATATATTTCCGACATTGCTGCGACAAATCTTCAGCCAATTTTCATCTCTTGTTCAGCTGCTCAGGGGATCCTGTTTGAGCTTTCATTGCTCTCTGAACGATATTTACGGCATGCTGGGCGGCTCTTGCCCAATGAAAGACGTCGAGAGAAGGTGCTCGCTGCCTTTTCGATTATTTTCGGATTCATAGGTCAACTGGGGATTCTATTTGTGTCCATCTTTAATACAAAGGTCTTTCCCGATGTTCATATTGCAATGTTGTGTGTATTTATTGTCTGCGTAGGAATATCTGCTATTTTTATGATTGGAGAATTTGCGCTTCTTGACCACGCATATCACGATGTTCGCAGACTAAGGATCTCGTATGTCCTGAAACTTATATGGTTTGTCATTGCACTGGCTCTGGTCATTGGCTTTGCTGTCTGTGGCAGAAATGGCAAACGAGACGCCGCGGCAGTGCTTGAGTGGACCATTTCGTTTTTCTATGGTCTCTATTTGCTGATTCTTGTGTTCGACCTGGCACCTGCTGCAACCACTCCCAAGGGCCAACTGCTGGAAAAGAAGGTCAGCAATCAACTATCACGCGCTCTTAGCTGGATCCCTGGCGTGCCGGTCGTACAGACTGAGCCCCCGTTCAATGCTGCCGAGATGTCTGAGCGTGCTGAAGTAGGAGATATAGTCCTCAACCATCGTGAACAGCACCAGTCATCAGACATAGTCTAATCATGTTTTTTTTATATTTATATTTGTAATAACACTACTTAATCCTCAGTCTGTTAGCCCAGACCGGTTGCTCCGCTTCGCAGACAGAGAACAAGCAAGCGAAGCTGAGCCGCCGGAAGCAGACAAGAAGCGGGTCATAAAGTCAACAAAATAAATACGAAGTTAAAATAAAATACACGGGAATAAGACGAGAACATAATAAAAAATAATACGGAGAACAAATATGGATGGTTTAGGAGAAGAGAAGTTTACGAAACCTCTTCCTTGAAAATGCCCTCAGTGTCACGGGAAGCCTCAGGTTTGGCGGCGCTGCTGTCGCCATTTTCGAGATTGAGAATATTCTCCACAACTCCTTGGACAAGTCCAACGTTATCACCCGGGGTGGTGGTATCAGCAGTAACTTCGGGGGCTGTAGGCTTTTCGGTTGTTGTTTGCTCGTTGGCAACATGTGGAGAAGTGCTATCAAATTGCGAGAACTCCTTTTCGATCTCTGCCTTGCGGTCTTCTATAGCAGTTGGCTCTTTCGGCTTGCTGGCTGTAGGTGCGATGTCAGCGGCTCCACTGGTGGAAGGTGCAGATCCAACGACTTGCTTGGCACTTCCTTCAGTTGGGGCAGTGGCACTAGGGGCTCCCAAAGCAGCCTTGGCAGCACTGGAGGCAAAACTTCCTCCAGCAGTGTCAGAGGTGGTCTGCAACGGTTGTAAGGGCTGTTTGGCGCTGGGCTTGGCACTAGAGACAAATGACTTCTTGGATTCAAGTTTTTCTTTAAGAGTATGTTTAGGAGACTCGGGCTTATCTGCTCCAGCAGAGGCCGAAGGTGTTGTAGTAGCAGCACCGGCAGAGCTGGAAGAGCCCCTGCTAGAGCCAGCGTTGGAAAGTCTTCTCAATTTGGTCTTCACCCAAGTACCAAGTCTTCTCTTCGAAGGAGAAGCCGGTGGGGAGCTGGTGGAGGTCGGAGAAGAAGCAGCTGGGACGTTTGCAACTGCAGCAACTGCTGTAGGCGGAGTGGCAACTTCTTCAGTACTGGTAGGAGGCGTTTCCTTGGCGGTCTCTTCTTCTATTTCACCATTAGCTTCCTTAGGAAGCTCAGATTCTTCGCTAGCTTTGGCAACTTCTTCTTCTTCAGACCCAGCAGTAACGGTAGGCACAGGTGCAGTGGATGCACCCTCTGCCTCTTCCTTGGCAGCTTGATCAGCTGTTTCAATGTCAGTCTCTACTACTCGACCAGTATCTTCAAATGCTTTAACAGATTCTTCTGGTACAACTGTACTAGTTTTGGTCTGTTCAGTAGGCTCAGTAGACTCAGCAGCCTCAGTAGACTCGGTGGGCTCAGTGGGCTCAGCAGCCTCAGAAGGCTCAGTAGGTTCAGTAGGCTCAGTAGGCTCAGTAGGCTCAGTAGGCTCAGTGAGCTCGGTAGGCTGGGCAGATTCAGCAATAGGCTCAACGGGTTCAGAAAGTTCAACAGCTGGAACAAGTACAGCCGGTACAGCGACCGCAGTTTCTTCTGGGGTGGTGTCAGTGACCTCCTTAATTTCTGGTACCGCCGGCTCTACATCAGGTTCGTCAGTAGTGGCGGTTTCAACTGGCTCATGCACTTCACCATTACCAATGGCTTCTTGTTCTTCTTGTATTTCTCTAGATTCTTCATTGGTGATGGTTGGCGCTTCTGGAGTTGGTTCTTCTTCAGTTATTGGCTGTAATTCAGTTTCATCGAGGATTTTTTCGGGTTCGGTGACTTCTTCACTCTCGACAGGTTCGGTGGCTTCTACTGGTAGTTCATGCTCGAGTTCTTCGGTTGTCGCCTCGGCAGTAGCAGCTTCTGGCTCTGCTTCATCTTCACCTTCACCGGCAACGGTAGCGATACCAGCAACCGCTGCACCAGCACCTGCTGCTCCTACTACTGCAGCTTTCTCAGCAACTTCTGCACCTTCAGCATCATCAGTTACTTCTTTGGCCTTCTCTTCTGCTTCTGCTTGCAACTGAGCCTCACTCTTGGCATCAACAGCAGCCTTCTTCTCATTGGCAGTCGTCAGGTCTTGCTCGGCCTGTTGTAAAGCGGCCTCCTTTTCAGCAGTGACCTTTTTAGCAGCTTCAGCAGCTTCGCCAGCAGCAGCCTTTGCCTCTGCGAGTTTAGCAGCCTCGACTTCAGCAGCTGCCTTATCTACTAATGCCTTTGTCTTTGTGACTTCAGCTTTAGCCAGAAGCTCGGCATGTCTGGACAATTCAAGGGCTTCTTTTAATTCAGCCTTTCTAGCCTTGCGGGCAGCCTTTTCAGCGGCCTTCTTCTCCTTTTCAGCAGCTTTGATCTTGGCATTCTCTGCATCGCGAGCAGCTTTATTCTTTGCGTTCTCTGCATCACGAGCAGCTTTGATCTTCGCTTGTTCTTCATCACGGGCAGCCTTGATCTTTGCTTGTTCTTCTCTTCGAACGGCGTCCTCCTTGGCCTTTTGTTTAGCTAATTCAGCCTTTCGCTCGTTTTCAGCAGCCTTGATCTTTGCCTTTTCGGCTTTCTTCTTTGCATTCTCTTCGTCCTTGATTCTCTTAACTTCAGCCTTGCGCTCACGTTCCAGTTGCTTTTCATGCTCGCGCTGTTCCTTATTAGCCAAGTCAGCAGCCAACTTTTCTTCATCAGCTTTTCTTTGTGCGTCAACTTTTTCAGTGATTTCAGCCAATACAGGACGAACATTTCTTTGAGCAATCTGTTCAACATCACTTTGACTAATAAACTTGCCGCCACCAAGATCGATTTTGCCATGGTTTTCCAATCTCTTCTTTGAGTTTGCCGCAGCAACCACTAGAGCAGCAGCATTATAGTCTGCATTGCCAAAGATATTTCTTTCGGCATTGTATTTGTCAACTGCACTTAGTCTGGCATTGGCTCTTTCTTTAGCACGAGCAAGCAACTGCTCAGCCTGGGCAGCATCCAAATGTTGTGGAGTCAATTGTAACAATGGGTCTGAGAATTCCCCACCATGTTTAAGAGCAAATCCACTTCCAGTATTCGCCATTGCAATTGAAGCACCACCATGACTAGGAAGATATAGCTTCGATAATCTTTCTTTGGCCTGGGCACGAGCGATTTCCTCGATATTTCCAATATTGTTCAAAGTTGGAGCAGCCAACTCAGGGTGCGATAGAGCAGCTCCTGCAGCACTGGCACTAAGAGAATGAGCCTTGTTAGAATTGACGACCGACGCGCCTGCGGCTTCAAACGCAGTGGATGTCGAGCCCTGCCTGGACCGTCTTTGGCTCCATTCATAGGCATCTGGAAGTGCCTGAGCACCGAATTCATGGCCAGGAGTATCATGCACTGACAAAGCAGCACGGGAAGCACTAGCACTCAGAGCGCTCTGTCGTCTAGCGGCTCTTGCCTTTTCCTCTGGCGTACCATCGTAATCGTCTTTTTCTCTGGCATACAATGCAGCGGCCGCGGCGTCGCTAGATAGATCGGGTTTCCAGATGACTGGCGAGGTATTTGAAGAATTGGCTAAAACAGCGGCGGTACCCGCGGCAGGCGAGCCATCCGGGTGCCATAGTTTGAGCGACAAATCAGACTTGGCCGCTAGCACGGCCGCGGTATCCGAAGACTCTTTAGAAACGCCCACTATAGGTGCTCCTGGTTGGTGATATATGCCATATTTCAAATTGCGACGATACTGCGCAGCTGCAGTGGCCGACGAAACCAGTTCTTGTGGGGTCGGCTTCCTCAGCACTGCAACAGTTTCTGTAGCAGTGGTGGTGGTTGTGGTGGCACTGGTCAGCGTATCATTCCGACTTATTACTGTGGAAGTCGATTTACGATTCGATTGGGTCTTTTCGGTTAGTACCACTTTCACTGAACTAGCTATACGTTTGAGCGGAGCTCCCACTTCTATGTACTTACAACGAGAGACATGGCGATTGTCGACGAGCAATTCAGGATGGTTATTTTCTGAGTCGTTGGTGGACTGGTTTCTTATGTTGTTCCTACTTTCTTTGTTAGTTGTTTGTTTTTATGGGTTTGCTGTTGCGCGCACGCGCCAGCACCATCTGGTAGATTGAAATCAATTTAAGCTTTTGGCCCGCATCATAAGGAAAGCAGATGTAAGGCTGCAGCGAATGGAACAGCAGCAGAAGTAGGAGTGAAATGCAATGAGACGCGAGAGCAGCGGCGGTAGCAGTAGCACGCTGACGGCCATGGTATCAGGGAGAACTGGTAATAGGAACGGGTGGCCAGGACGGCCAGTATCAGCAATTTGTAGCAGTGCTGGTGGTATACGGTCCAAGCACGAGCGGAGCGAGCAACGGGTCTGGGCGGAGCCCAGCCGCCGGAGGCAATCCCCCAGCAGTAGCAGTGGTGGTGATGATGGATGGCGACGGCAGTAGGCTGTTCTGGGCGATGACGACTTTGACGACGACGACTCGGTGTACTGCTGCACCGCAATTATACTTGAGAAAAGAAGGTGGCTGGCTGACAGCCCGAACTGGAACAATGCTACCAGCAGTCCAGCAAAGAGCGGTACAGGCGGTCGTAGAATAAAACAGTGTGCGAATGCGAAGCTAATATTACTTTTGAGTAGTAGTAGTAGTAGTAGTAGTAGTAGTAGTAGTAGTAGTAGTGGTGGTGGTGGTGGTGGTATCAGGTTATAATGAATGATGGTATCAATCACAACTTCAGGTATGTCTCTGTCCCTCTTTGTTCCTCTTATTATTAGGTTGCAAAGACCGCTCTGTTTACTTAGTTTGTTGTTTGTTGTTTTAAATTCTTTCTCTTCGTCCAATTCACGGTCCACTTTGTCTATGGACGTGCTGATGCTCGTTGCCCTCGTCTCCATCTCTTTCTCACCCCCTCCTCCTCATCTCTTCCTCTCTTTCTTCCTTCCTTTCATTGTCTGTCTACTCACCCAATGGTCAATTAAAAAGCTCTCACAATACACCTTCAAAATTTACAATTTATCAGTTCTGTTCTGTTCAGTTGGTTGATTGTATGTTTATTTCGGGGCGGCCTGTTTACTTATATACGGCGATGCCATACGGCCGAACAAGAGAATCCATCATCTGGCAAGCAGCGCAGCACCAACAGACTGGCTGGCCGGCTGGCTACCTTTCTGCCTGCTGCCTGCTGCCTGACCGGCGACTGAAAGCCGCGCCGATTTGCTACTTTACGCTAGCATAAAGGCGGATATTGCGAGGATATTGCGAGAAGATCACGCGGAATTGCTTTTTCATTTCTTTCCGATTTAAGCGATCTCGCTGCCAAGGCGCGCGCACTCTCACCGACACGGCTGTTCTACGGACTAGGCCTTCCACTGAGACCCCCTGATATGTTCGTTTTGGGACCTCTCCACCACACCTCTTCTATCTATGCACCGCCTTCTCTGCCTCTGGCGGCTGGGCTCTGCCCAGACCCGTAGCTCGCTTCGCTCGAGGTAGTGAGAGCCCCAGCTACTCCGCGAAGCTGAGAAACGGGTCCGGGCAGAGCCCGGAGGGAGGAAGACGGACGAGCCGACGTCATTCTGCCGTCGCGTTAGAGCAACTGACTGCGCGGCTGACTGTCTGGCTGGCTGTGACTTTCTATTGTTCATAGTTCATAGATGCAGTCAGATACATGACATTGAATATACCATTCATTCTCGTCACTGTCTCCATTCTCGTACTTTGTGCCCAGCCAACCCATTTTTTCCACCACCACCACCACTACTACTACTACTACTACTACTACTACTACTACCAGCAATTAGCGGCAGGCAGAGAGAAAGACAAGCCATTGTGAATCCGAGGAGACAGACACCTGCTAAGTAGGACCGACTCAAACCTTAGACCCAAAGTCTGCTTCTCGCTGGCTACTGGTTCTGATTGCTGGCGGTCAATTCGCTCGTGAAGACAGATGAGAACGAGCGAAGCGAGCAACGGGTCTGGGCCAGAGCCCAGCCGCCGGAGGCAATGCCCCCACACCCCCTGAAACTACTACTACCGATCAATACGCGCGGCTACTCTTTTAGATATGTCCGTAGTAATTATTAGCATTGATTCAGTAATCAAATATATATTAGTCCTCCTCTTCCGAACTGTCCTCAACTTTGGTGTCCGACTTGGGCTTTTTCTTTTTCGTTCCTTCTTCTTTCTCGTCTTCCTGTTCTTCGTCGTCTTTTTCCGCGCTCTTCCCCTCGAACGTCTCTATTGCGGCCTGGATTTCTGGCAGTTTCTCGACCAGTGCTGACCATACCTCCTTAGTCAATGAAATTCCCTACAGCTGTTAGTATATATAGCACACGGTCCTCGCACTCCGCGAAGCGGAGCTACGGGTCTGGGCGGAGCCCAGCCACCGGAGGTATAATACCCTACTTTCGCGTACCTTTTTACCTGGCAGTTCAGATCCATCCTTGCTGTAGAACTCGCGAATGTCAACCAACGTAGACCCCTTGAATTCACGAATAGAAACCTTTTTGTTCTTTGGGAGCTCGAATTGAGGGCCATCCCGGGACTCTGTGCTCGCACCGGAAGATGAATTAAATCGGCGCTTGGACATTGAATGAAGCTTGGTTGTTGGCTTCTTGAACGCGTCGTCGCCAAGTGGATTCATTTAATAGTGCATCTATGTGCGGCGGTGTTCCGTCGTCTATAGGGGGTTCGCCTCCGGCGGCTGGGCTCCGCCCAGACCTGTTGCTCCGCTTCGCGGAGTGCGAGGACCGTATATAACTTACGGGATAAATTGAATTCTCGGCCTGCTTCCCTCTGGCTGTCTCTCCAGTTGGCTACTTAGCGGCCCTCTCAACGTCTAGTGGCCACTGATGGTCTGAGCGGCTCATATGCGGCGGTGATCAGTGGATCAGATAACGACGATGCTTATCTTTTAAACTCATACAAGGGCTAATAATATAGACGATGCCACCACTTCCATTTGGGGATGTCTACCATTTGAGAAAAGTGGCCGAAGCAAGTTCAAAGCCATGCTTTATCTGCTATAAACCCACCCCGGCCGTTTTACTATCAGAAGATGGCAAGGCCGACTTCTTCTATGTATGCGAAACCCATTTAAAAGATGCAAGCTTCGCCACTGCCAAAGTTGATCCAGCTATAGAAGCGGCAAAGGCAAAACAGAAGCAATTGGATGTGGAAATAGAGCATCTGAAGAAGAAGTGGGAGCAGAGAAAGAAGGAGAAGGAGAAGAGTAAAGACGATGATAAAGATACAGAGAAGGAAAAGAAGAAGTCGTCAGCCGAGGCCGAGGCCGAGATTGGGTCTCTTGAAACGGAAAAGAAAGCAAACGACTCAATCGTAGACAAATCACCCCGCATCTATGTCCTAAACAAGTCAATTCACAACATTCGCTTAGAGAACTGGCGAAACATCCAGCGGTCTAAACAAACCCAGAAACTTCTTAAGAGTAACACCGTCTTCCCAAAGGTGCCGACGCACACGCCGTCCCCGCCACCCGCTGGTCCATAGACAATCTCACTCTGACCGCTCCATCTCATCTTGTCTGCCTCCGACGGCTGGGCTCAGCCCAGGCCCATTGCTCCTCTTCGCTCGTTCTATGCGGTCCCAGCTACTCCGCGAAGCGGAGCAACGGGTCTGGGCAGAGCCCTGCCGCCGGAGGCAGACAGGGACACATGTGTTCGTCGCTTTCTGCTTCATTAAATACATCAATGGGAATTGACAGCCTGCTCGCTGAGCCAGTTCTCCCATTTGGCAGTCCGTCCAGCCTTTACACTGCCGTCTAGAATGGCGATGTCGCCTTCTAGGTGAGTGAAATCAAAGTCCTTGCCATCAAGACCAATCCACGTGCCTGCAGTCGAGTCGTCGTCATCAGGTGATATTTCTTGTCCTTGGGCATTGATTTTGACCTCGCCCACCGTCTGCTCACGGGCATTCCGCAGCTCGTTGATTTCCGTCTCTAGCAATGTCTTCAGACGATTGGTAGAAATGACATTGAAAACATCGGATTTGTTACATGCAATGAGGATACTGACGCCGCCTGCTCGCCGTTCAGTCTGTTGAAGAAGCCGGTATAATCCACTGGCAGCCTGTGAAATACCCTTTTGTCCACTTGCCGCATCCACCATATAGATTATCCCAATAAGATTACTACGGTGTTTTTCAATCTCGCTGGACGTCAAATGCCATAGCTTGGGATGACCTGGAAGGTCTACAATCGTATACTCTGTGTCGACAACTTCTTCAGAGCCGTACGGTAACCTCACATGTTCATATTTATTGGCAGATTGAGATGTCACTGTATCGGTAGCAGCAGTCTCTGCCTTTGCTCCCCCTGTTGTCCAATAGTTAAACAAGCTAGTTTTGCCTGAATATGACGGGCCAACGATTAGGAATATTGGTTTTCCTGATGATTTGTTAGACGCTCCTGCCGTAAAAAATACCACAAGGAGCGATACAAACACTGTCACCAGCAGACCAATTATGGCACTTAGAATTATTGTGCTGTTTGAAATATCCTCTGTGCTGGAAGTCATTGTGCAGTTTCTAGTAATTGCAGTGTGAACTCACAGCTTCTCCAGATCATACACGGAAATGTCAAATCACAAAATATACCACTTATTCTAGCGGTCAAAATGTGAGAGTTATTGAGCATACTGGCCAACTATTAGTTGTCCAATAGCAATGGTTTAAGGTCAGTCGGCCATTCTTCTCCAGCTATTTTATAATTTTGGTTGCGGAACTCATATCTAGTTGCTGCCAGCGAGCGGAACCCCCTAAGGTGCCACCTGCCTAGGCGGTGGTACCCAGTGTGACCAGAAACCTATAGTCACGTGACCCTTGGAGAAGAGTCATGAAAGAATGAGTAGTGAAATTTCATGATCATCCGATTTCACATCTCATTATTGAAGAATAAAACAATTTTAACAGCAACATAAATGTCTAGTTTCGGAACATACTTCAAAGTCACTACATACGGTGAGAGCCACTGCAAATCGGTTGGTTGTATCGTTGACGGTGTGCCTCCAGGTATGGCGCTCACTGAAGAAGATATCCAACCACAACTAAGTAGAAGAAGACCAGGTCAAAGTAAACTTAGTACTCCCAGATCCGAGGCAGATGCCGTCGAGATTCAGTCTGGTACTGAATTTGGCAAAACTCTTGGTACTTCTATTGGTATGATTGTGAGAAACAAAGACCAGAGACCTCACGATTATTCAGAAACTGATGTCTATCCTCGTCCTTCTCATGCAGACTATACTTACTTAACTAAATATGGTATCAAGGCATCTTCTGGTGGCGGCCGTTCATCTGCTCGTGAGACTATTGGCAGAGTTGCTGCTGGAGCCATTGCTGAAAAGTTCCTCAAATTAGCCAACAATGTGGAGATTATAGCATTTGTTAGCGGGGTTGGCTCAATTAGTATTGACCGTGACCCACGTTCAAAGGAGTTTCATAATTTATTATCCACCATTACTAGGGAGCAGGTCGATGAAGCTGGTCCTATCAGATGCCCAGAATCAGAGATAGCTGCTAAGATGGTCAAAGTCATTGAAGAGCACCGTGATTCCAAGGATTCTATTGGTGGTGTTGTCACCTGTGTGGTTCGTAATCTACCTGTCGGACTAGGAGAGCCTGTTTTCGATAAATTAGAGGCTTTGTTAGCTCATGCTATGTTGTCTATCCCTGCTACTAAGGGGTTTGAGATAGGTTCTGGATTCGCCGGCACTACTATTTCTGGTTCAGAACATAATGACCCGTTTTACGTAGACGATAACGGTCGGTTCAGAACCTCGACCAACTATTCTGGCGGTATTCAAGGTGGTATCTCTAATGGAGAGAATATCTACTTCAACGTCGCTTTTAAGTCACCTGCTACTATCAGTCAGCAACAACAAACTACCTCTTATGGCGGTGTTGATGGTGTTCTTGAGGCCCGTGGTCGCCATGACCCCAACGTCGTCCCCCGTGCGGTTCCTATCGTTGAGGCCATGACTGCCTTGGTTCTCGCTGACACTCTTCTCTTGCAGAAGGCTCGTGAATCATCGATCAACATCGTGAATCCTAAATAGAATCTAGCCACACGGTGGTGTTTGTAAAAATCTAATATCAAAATACTAATCTTATAATACGCCCAGCACAAGCGCAGCGAGCTACGCCAGAGGTAGACAACTAACAAAAAAAACAATAGTGTACATTATACATAAATAAAGATCGTATACGAAAGACATCGTCATGTAGAGTGATGAGAGGGGGTTCGGCGACTGAGTGTTCCTGATGCAGACCGAGAAGCAGTGTGCACCGCTGTATTTTCGGATGTGGAGGAAAGATTGGATAGGTTTCTTTTATGAACGTGGATTTGACTTCTGTTCTGGTGACCTGCTTCTTGAACAGATGATGATCGTGAAACAGCGCTGTCCGTGAACGTGAGCGTCCGGGAGGGTGTCTGAGAAGCTGGTGGCGGTAGTGGTGGAGGAGCCTGCACCTGCGCTTGGATGGTGGAAGTGGATCTCGAAACTGCTGGTGAGTTGATACTTTCTTCGTCAGGGTTGACGACACGAAGGGGCGTTCGCCGTAGAGAAGAGACGAGGATTTGCACATCACGCCCTTGAAATAGATTCTCCTCGTCATCATGTTCAGTAGAACGACGATGGTTAGTAGTAGCCGGACTATGAGGGGGAGATAATGACTGCATGTTTGCTTCGTTGACAGTAGTCTGAGAGAGGTTAGAGTGTCGGTTGACGTTTTCTTCGTACATTGCTCGTTTTTCATTCCAGGAGTTGATAGATGCTGTCTCGCCACCTACACTATACCAGGAATCATTGTTGTTACGAGTAAATGGAGCATTGATAAAATCACTCATAGATGGAGCAGGTGATAAATGCATCGTACGGATCTGATCCTTGCTTCTTCTGCGTTTTCGAACAAACAGAAATGCACCCGCGGCTCCTAGCATACATACTGCTGAGAGGGGCAGAATGGTGGAAAGAGCAGCAATCCCTCCTTTGGAAAGGGGTTTACTCGAGGCGGTAGAACTAGCTGGTGGAGGAGCAGTTGGGCCTGCAGATACCGTAACAGTCTGCTGCGTAGGCTGTTTTGTAGGAGTGGCAGTTGGGAATCCTTTGGCACTGGATAGTACCTTTCCTGTGTCCATGTCATAGATGTTCACTGAAAAACTGTTGGAAGACGCTTTGGAAACAGTTAACAAGGCCTTGCCGATGGCTAAAGCACCATCGATTTCAGATGGGTCAAGAACAGATTGAAGCGAGCTATTAGACCATCCCCATCCGTTACCGAAACTAAGGTTGACGGCATATGGTTCAGCAAGTCTACCATCAACAGAGCCACCTAATACAAGCACAGATGACGCGGCATTCTGCTCGTTATCAGTCCAGATAGGGATCAGTAGCGGGTTTGTACGAGAATCAACATGGTCCGAGTTTCCAGTTGTCCTGAAAGTCCAAGAGCTGTATTCCCAAACAGCTACCTGATTCATACTGATCCAGCCATTTTTGGCCTTTCCTCCAAGTAATAGAAAAGTGCTAGGATCAATGGCCGTGACACCTGCAGCATATAATTCAGTAGGGGAGTTTTGATTTGGAGGAGTTAAAAATTCACCTGAAGATGTGTTATACGCATATAACGTATCAGAAATAACATCGGTAGATTGACAGTACCCTCCGAAAATATAAATAAGACTTGTCTGTGGTTGGGCCCAAACAGTTGGCATTTCCAGATACCAATTGTCAGGAGATGAGTTGATCTTTGTCCAGGCATCCTTCCGTTGATTATAGGTGGCAATGTTGATCGAGGATGTACCACAACCCGAGGTGCCATAAACTGCCGTCAAGGTATCAGAATTCTGATCAATGACGAGGGTAGAATTAGCAGGTGGAGTTGATATCTGTACAAACATGGACTGAGCCTGGGAAATGGAAAATGTTGATGAGTTTGTAGGAAACGTGTATAATGAGCCATCTTCGGTGTACACATAGGCTATCGATGAATTAGCCGAGTACAAAGTAGACCAAGTAGCAGCGGACGCCAACGGTAGTAATGACGACAGAAGAGATATCGAGTTGCGGAGTTTCATTCTTATTTCGAACTTATAATAATAATAAAAGACAACAACAAAAACACAAAGGCAAGAAGTTATTACTAGTTTATCCGCGACTCACGTCGGCGGCCTGCAAACAATTCATTGTGTATGTATTTCCTAATCTGGATAGCGATGAATGCACGAGCCAAATGTGCGCACGTGACATCTATGAGACTGTGTATCTGGCGTTGACGCTGCCTGGCTGGCTGCCTCCGGCGTCTGGGCTCCGCCCAGACCCGTTGCTCCGCTTCGCGGAGGGCTGGGGCCGTCTACCCTCTACCGTTTACCGTCTACGAGCGAGCGGACCCCGGCGACCCGGCGACCGCCAAAGTTACCCTGTCTGCTCGTTCACAAGTGCGGCTGTGCTTACGCCGCGTATGCTGAACGTAGAGCGAGATAGCATTTAGGATTAAAGCCAGCAGCGCATTCATAGCCTACTGCTAGTTAAAATGGAATAGAGTGATTAGGCGACATTCGTGAGATCAGAAAAAAGCGAACACAGAAAAAGAAATCTTCGACATTGGGATGGACGAGAGGGTTGCGCATTTCACATTCATTTTCACAAAAGTACGAAGAAATGAAATGCCATTTCAAGCAATAACAATATTTTCTGGACTGTCTCACTCTTTATTATTATATCTAGAACAGGTTGCCAGTAGGATAATTATAGTAAAATGTTTCAGTTGATGAAAGGGGCTGGTGAAACATCGGCGTGGCGCCCATGGGACTGGTGAGATGTCGCAGTGAGGGTGAAGGTGGTGGTGTAGGTGTATGATCTCTCACTCTGAAGTCGACAGTCTACGGCTCGCGAAGCGAGCACAACGGGTCTGGGCAGAGCCCAGCCGCCGGAGGCAGAGCGGGAAGCAGAGCCGGCTGGACCCTGTGACCGCTGGCACCCAGTAAGCTGTGCTGCTGGTTAAACTTAATTATAATCATAATCACACATCAAACGCAGATGACTCTTACTTGACTCTGGCTTCCTCTCTAAACGTGAACAGAAGTAGCAGAATGAGCAGCAGCAGCCACTCTATCTTAGGTTACGGGGAGATACCTAGTGTTAGATACACACTACATACATACATAGGTTACACTTCCGCATTTATAGGTTTCAGGGGTACTTGCAGATCCTCAGTAAGTTGGCAGCGAACGGCGACACTCAGCGTCACCAGACACAGACACAGACAACTGCGAACGACAATTGCGAACAGCTTCTACCAACGATTTTCACATGGGTAGACATACAAACAATTGGCCCGTACCTCATGAAACAAACCAGCTATAAAGAGAACTGCTTTCATTTTTCAACTAAGAGCTGCTTGTCTGACAGTGAACCACGGCACAAAAGCGGGTCACGCCGGGCGGCGTCATCCTCTCCCCTATAACACTTATTACTACATCGGCAGTTTCTTGTCACCATCAGCATTATACCTGTATGTCTGAAAATCGGCTGCTACGCCACTCAGATAGGTGGTCGGCGCACCCAATTGCCTGCAGTACAGACCTGCTTTCTACATAAACAGATAGGCAGGCAGTCAGCTCCATCGAAACAGTTGGTCGCCAAACGAGTTTTATATACTACGTAGCATGATAAATGAAAAAAAATCCTGATACGTATTCCGAAAGTCAAACCTTAATCATTGGATAGAAACTCAGATCCTAGTGACCTCCTCAATACGCAGGGGGCAAATCAATTAACTGTGGTTATGCCGAAAATAGCTAGCTCGTTATAGTTTATTAAAGAGAAAGTTAGCTATAGGGACAAGCTCGGACTAGTGCATGTAGGGGGTAGAGGCTCGTTCGTTGCAGCTAAACCAACCGACAATTGCCGAATATTACCTCCTCAGTCGTCGTCGTCCACCTCCGTGTAGAGCTGCTGCTGATTACAGCATAAATACGATCATCTAACAGATAACAAGATAGGTAACTGTCATTATAAGATTATCGTTGTCCATCCGACCTGGCCGGTCTTTGATTGATCTCTTGTCAATTTCTACATATTTTCCCTCTCGCAGTTATAACTGAACAGACATACAGAACTGTACCTATATAATTGTTTCCCATCGCAAAACCCTGTGCCATCAGCAGATAACGTCCGTTTCAAGAACAAACCATGTCTCCCCCGGTTCACCTCCGGCGGCTGGGCTCTGCCCAGACTCGTAGCTCGCTTCGCTCGTGCTTGGATCTGGGACGAAGCCGAGCTAGGTAGAGCCCACTTTCAGAGGCTGACCTTCTCCCTATTTTCTCCCCTGATTCGCATAAACCGTTACACTTTGCTTTTTCCGGAAGCCAGATCGACCGTTTCTTTTTTTAATCTGCTTCAGATCCTGTCTGTCCTACACCTTATTGATTTACTTTTTATTCGTTTCAGATTTTCTCTTCATATTGCACTGAAAAAAGGAAAAACGAATACAAGCCCCTGAACCTCGATAGCTAATGAAAAAGCGGGGAGGGAGACGACTGCGACGAAGACGGCGAGAAGCCGATTGGTATATGTACAACAGTATACAATGATAATTTAAATTTGTTTTCGTTTTTGTTTTGTTTTTCTAAAAAAGGGGGGTATATATATACATGTATATCTGTATGTATGTTCAATGGCTTCACCGTGAAATGTAAATAGGTAAATAAATTCTAAACAAAGCAAAAACAAAAAATACTGTTACCAGGTTCCAGTTGATTTAAATTATGTACTTGGCATAAAGTGCAAGACACTATTGAAACTAAGTTAGCAATTGAAGGACTCATTCGAAAAAAACATTGTGAGTAGTATGAAACCCTGGTTTGGCTGGTAGAGGCGGATTAGCAATTGCCCGAACACCAATTGAATGTATGTTCCTCATAGCGACGTATATCTCTCACTTCTTCTGCTAGATTGTAATATCAACCGAAACCACCTCCTCTTTATCATTTACTAACATGAGTAGAATATTCCAAATATCCCTTCTTTCTGGTGAAACTTCTCTCCTCCTGAAATAACTTATTAAGCTTTAAAAGGTTTCACAAGTTTTTGATACTATCTCCGTCATTCTGGGCCTTCCCATCCCTCTCCGTTAAACTGCTTTCTGAAACACACTATCTGACCTTGAATTGGTAATAGTTAATCAATTGAATCTTATAATTAAGGCCTCATTTATCCATTATCCGGTTAAATTCAATTTCTTGCTTTGATCTTATTATTATTGAATTTGCTTTTATCACCTTATTAGAATTTTTACTTGTTTATTTGGATCTTTTTCAACCAACCGTGTATTATTTCACTCACCAGCATGAATCTATGGATTTGGAGTTAAAGAGCATCATTACTACTTCATTCCATTGATCCCATGAATACTGCTACGAGCTCGAACTTCACAGAGTCGTCGTACTCCCAGTATCCTCCTTACCTTCAGAGACAGCAACAGCAACAGCAACAGCAGCAGCAATTACAACCACCACCACAACTACAGTCACAATCGCAGCAGCAATTTGTTCAATCTCCTTCACAAGTCTCTGGGACCCGTCAGTCCGAAATTCCTCCAGTTTCGACCTCGTCCGGCCAGTCTATGCAACATCAGCAGCAGTCAGTCCCCCAATCGTATTATCAACAACAACCTGCTGTTTATGGATATGAACAACCTCCACAGCAACTTCCTCCACAGCCTCATCAGCTAACTCAATATACCCATCAGTATCCTCCCCAAACGGTCCAGCAGTTTCGCTCCACAAGTTCACATACCATAGATGTCAGTAATCAATTTCCGTCCTTGAAAGGAAGTATTCAAGTAACTCCTGAAATGCCTGGCCAAGTATCGCCACCTGGCTTCAAACCAAGAGCAACAACCACGTTGTGGGAAGATGAAGGAACACTCTGCTTCCAAGTCGAAGCAAAAGGTATCTGCATCGCTCGAAGAGCAGATAATAATATGATAAATGGAACTAAATTATTAAATGTCGCAGGCATGACTAGAGGCAGGAGAGACGGCATCTTGAAATCCGAGAAGGTACGCCATGTTGTAAAGATCGGTACCATGTACCTCAAAGGTGTATGGATTCCCTATGAGCGGGCCCTTGAATTCGCTGGAAGGGAAAAAATTGTAGAATTGTTATACCCGTTATTTGTAGCAGATATCGGCTCATTTCTATATCATCCAATGAACTACACTCAAACAATGCAAATCGTAGCGGCTGCCCAAAGGAAGAAACAGGTTGAACAAATGAGATACCAACAAGCCCAGCATCAAGCTGTAGCTGCTGCCGCTGCTGCTGCTGCTCAACAGCAGCAACAGGAGCAACAACAGTTCCAAGCCTGGAATACTTCCTATTATCAGCAGCAAACTCCAAATACGACTCCAATTCAACCACCTTCTTCCAATACCACGGCTACCACTTCTCCAGCATATGGGTACGGCCCTACTTCGGACATGATTCATGGGTCTGGCTCTCTTACAGAGTTAAAGTTAGAACCATCATCACACTATACATCTTCCTCTCAGCCGAGAATGCAATTGCTTTCTCAGCAACAGCATATTATTCCCTCTCATCAGCAACAGCAGCAGCAACAACAGCCCCAGACACCAGTTCAGCTCCAACCAGTATCGAGCCAACACCAATACGTTTATTCAGACGCTTATCATGCCCCTCTTCCAACCCAATCGCATGACAATCAACAACAACAAAGGCAACAGCCTCGACTCCAACCACCACCTGCATTGACTTTAAAGTCCCAATCCCAATCTTCATCATCTAATCATACCCTTCACATGTCTGTTCAAAATGAACCCAGGCAAGCAGATTCTACAGCAGCATCGGCGCTTGCCCCCTCATGGCACGAGGTTCAAACGTTGCAGCAGAACCCTCCGCCACCGCCACCTCCTCCACCTCCTCCTCCACCTCCTCCTCCTCCTCCTCCCTCGCTAGTAACTCACACGCCCGCTTCTAGTGCTGATAATCAGCACCCTCAAAGTTCTCACATTCTTCCGAAAGATGATAATGGACATGGATCCCCTTCATCCGCTCTATCTACTAATGCTACCCGATAGCAATAATCTTGTAGAAAACACATGATGACGAAAGTGGCAGGATCCTCATTCCTCAATAGACAAAAAAGCAGAATTATAGTTGTATTTTAATAACCCTTTTTCCTGATTTGTTTCGCCCATGTATATATGAAATGTACCTATACTCAGTTGGTCGACCATGCAATTCATATGAACTTTTAGCCAAAAATCTTAATGTCTCTTAATATCCATTCACTGGTATACAATATATATAATATATTATCAAAAACTTTAATTTTACATGACTAGCTAATCTCTACTACTAACTTCAACAACACCTACCGACCAAATTTCGTTAGAATCTTCAATACGATCGGAATATAAGGTTTCGTCATCACCACCGGCGGCAATTCTCTCACGCTCTGCCTGGGCTAATCTAAATGCAACTCTTCTAGTATAGTCATGAATAGATCTTTGCTGTTGAACCGGGATAACGCCGGCAGTCTTAGCTCTCTCAAACCACTCTTCAAATGCCTTGCCTTCGGGATCTTCTACTAACTTGAATACAGTCAAATAAGCCTTTTCAGCTGCCAATTTAACTGGGATTATCGTATCTCTAACACAACCAAACAAAGGAACTGCTAGAATATCAATATATGGAGAGACCAGCTCGTACCTTTCTCTAGCTACAGTTCGTAAAACAACAAGGGCTAATCTTCTAGTGTCTGAAGACCTTGATTCTGACTTGCCAGTCGATTCGGTTAGCTTGGTAATAATTAACTCATTTTCTTCACTTTCTGGGGTTGAGATAGCAAGCAAATATTTACCAAGGCCAATT
Source organism: Sugiyamaella pinicola (assembly GCA_030565085.1). Classification (NCBI taxonomy): domain Eukaryota; kingdom Fungi; phylum Ascomycota; class Dipodascomycetes; order Dipodascales; family Trichomonascaceae; genus Sugiyamaella; species Sugiyamaella pinicola. The sequence goes on along the minus strand of JAJMAW010000047.1, from coordinate 29,990 downwards.
ATCGATCCTTCAGCAATTGTACTGTGGTCAGAAGTGGCTCTTTCAACAAAGTATGACCAAAGACCATTGCCTAAATCTGATTTCCTAACCATGTCAGCTCCATACTTCAGAACACCATTAAGAACCAAGATGCTAAAGTTCTCGTCGTCACCGTGAAGTGCCTGTCTGATGATTTTAGCAGCTTCTTCAGTATCGACAGTACCAACAATCGCTGATAAAATATTTGCCAATAACGACAATAATTTATTATTTCCACTTGAACCAGGTAAAATCTCTTCGACAAACGTGATGATAGATGACTTGGAAGCATTGCTTAGATTCTTACCAACACTAGAAACAACTTCGTACAAAGCCTGTAACATGGCTTCAGTAACGCCAGCATCTGTACTAGAACGAGCACCGCTGATCAACTCGTTAACAAGTGGATCAATTCTTGCCTGCAATGTAATGAGAATGCCAAGTGCCTTGGCAGCTCTGGATCTTAAAACTTCACTGCTTGGATCAGAAAGCGATTTGGCAAAGGTTCTTTGCAACTGCGGTAAAAACGGTTTCAAAAATGCAGGAATCTTTGATAACAGAGAACTCAGCGTGAATAAAATAGCAGCCTTGACGCCAGAAGGAAATCTTTCACCAATTGTTCTAATTAATGGACCAGTAATTTGTGTAACAAACGGCTTAAGGTTGTCAGCACTAGTTCTATCAATAATATCAGCAATACCTAGAGCAGCTTGTTCCCTTTGATCACTGGAACCATACATAAGACCTTGCAAAAAAATTGGCAAAATACAGCTTGGGCCCTTTGGCAGAGCAAACCCTGGCAAATCTGTACCAGGTGAACCAGTCAATTGTAAAGCTTGACGAGCAGGTTTAACCAATCTTTCCATATCCTCCTTCGATAGTTTCTTAGTCAAAGCAGATAGCGCCAACCAAGCTGCCTTGACAACAGTATCTTCACGTTCATCCAAAGAGTTAATAAGTAAACTGAGCCAATCTGGAATATACATTGAGTAATCAAGGGTAGAATGTTCAAAGAATAGAACCATATGTCTGAAGGTTATCTCCCGTTTACTAATTTGTTCGTTCTTAGCCAACGATAATAAATGTTGCATCAACGCATGGACACCTTCTTCATGAACAACAGACAAAATGACAGTATCAAGAGCACTCTCAATGTCTTGGTCCTTATTAGTGCTCAATGCCTCAACCAGGGAGTTAATAATAGATGTCAATCGCTTGTATAAGGCAGTGCCAGAAACTGCAACTACAGAAGCGAGAGACTTGGCCTTGAAGGAGGTCATAGGTGGGTTCAATAAAGTAGGAATTAGAACAGGGAAAACGACATCACTCTTCGTAGACATCATTTCCTTAAGAGCAGATAATGCACTTTCATCGCCATTTTGCATCTGTTCTATCAGATCCGGCAAGATGTCATCAGCAGCCTCATCAAGTGATTCCTGCAGGGCATCAAACGCTTGACCAGCCGCTTCACGAACATTGGCATCACTATCGGTCAATGCGCTACGGACAATGCCAACAATAGTTTGTTGGTATTCAATTAACGCTTCTGGAGCAGTAGACTTGACCAGTTCAATAAGTGCAAGGCAGATACCTTGCTTAGCATCGCCATCGCTTGATACCATTTCTTCTTCCAATGTAGGTAGTAAACTACCCAATGCATTCCCGCCTACTCTTCTAACCAAATCACCCAATGTTTGGGCAGCAATAGATCTCTGTTCTTCTTCAGAGCTTGCCAAACGCTTAATAAGCATTTGAGTCAATGAAGGTAGGATCTCCTTAACGGTTCTAGGAGTATTGGAAACCAAACATTTCCACACCTCAAGAGCTGAATTTCTAACCATGGCAGAAGTGTCAGAACGGCAGATGAACAATGAAGACAAAATACGGTCACGACGTTGCAAACCAAGGACGTCGATAAGAGTCTTGTTGATTTCGCTAGAAGCAACCTGTTCTTCATCCATGTTCTTCGAATTAATACCAGTGACCTGGAACAACAAATCGCCAGTGAGTTCCACGGACGAAAGTCTGATACGATAGTTTCTATCCGACAAACCACTTTCAAGTTCTGGCAGTAATAAGTCGACTGCTTTGGTAGCATAATTACGAACCAAACGACGACCAGCCTTCAAAGCAGTATCTCGGACGTCTTCGACGTTGTCAGCCAAACCAGCCAAGATAGGAGGGATGATTTGATTCAAATACGGGCCAAGACTAGCGCCAAAACAAGCTGGCAAGTAAAGTAACATAGGCATATAACCTTGTCTGATCCAAGGCTTGGAGCTGGTGCAGTTTTTCAAGATAACCGGCAAAAGCTCTTCCAACTTAGCCATACCCAATCCATAAATGACTTCACTAAGGGCTTGAGCAGATCCAAGATGGTCTCCACTGCGTGTTTCGTCCTTCAAAGTATCCATGAGACGAGGAATCAAGTTAGGGAATTGTTCTTCGCCTAATTTCTCAACTAATGAACCTAACGCTTTACTGGCAGTGGCTCTAGTAGCAGGCACTGGATCAACCATAGCAATCTCTAATTCAGAGACCATAGATGGAAGATATGGTTGAAGGTCTCTACTATCAGTCAAAATCGACATATTACCAACAATTTGACAAGCTTTGCGTTTAATAGCAGCAGAACGATCTTTCAAGCCTCTCAGTAAAACGTGTACGACGAGTGCCAAAGAAGGGGCATCAATGTAATGGACAAACTTGGTTTTGAGCAAACTGTCCAATGCCTCTTCAGTATATTTAGTAGAATCACTAATTGCTTTGATCAGAATTGGAACCAGTGTCTGGATTTCGGGGTTACGAATAACTTCACCGAATCGCTGTAGACTTTGGTTGGCTGCATTTCTTACTTCTTTATGGGTGTCATTCAATACTGCAACAATTTCGGGAATGATAGTTGATAAAGAGCCAGAAAGTTGTTGGGGGTCGAGATAAGCCATATTACCAAGCAATTCAACAGCACCCTTTTTAGCTCTCCAAGCAGTCTGGTCCAAGTTTTCAAGAGCAAGAGGAATCAGTTTGCTAATACCATAACCAGTTGTATTTTTCATGATAGCTCGAGAGGCATAGGTAGTGGCTTCACGAACTTCGGTGCTGTTATCACCTAAACAGCTCAAAATAATTGGAATCAGTTCGATGACATAAGGTTCGAAGAATTTGCCCAAGGCTAACGAAAGACATTCAAATGCAAATTGACCGCCCTGTCGCTTTTTAGGATCTTTTTTGTCCTCAATGGCATCTGTTAACGACCTAATAATGTCATAATCGGCTAGTGAAGAGATACCAGCACCCTTGACGAGACCTGCTAAGCCATAGGCAGCACCTCTTCTTTCGGCAAATTTTGCCCCATTAAATAGTTTATCGAGAATTTTTTCAAAGTAGCTTCCTAAATGAGGGGTTATGAGCTTCACTAGCGGTGGTAGACATTGAGAAACAGCATATTGAACGTCTTCAGAAGGTGTGTCCAAAGTAGCTAGCAACCTATCAACAATCTTGATTAACCTTGCATCGTCCGATTTCAAATGTCTAGCAAGGGCACCGTATAGGATAATCACTGATTCACTGATTTGATCTTGGGTCTCCTTATCTGGCTTGGCAAGGTAAGACTCAAAGATAGGTATCAAGTCCTCAATATATTTAAGACCATGTATATTTACAACAGCAAGACCAGCCTCCAAAAGCTCGCCGTGTACTGTAGAATTCTGGTCACCCAGCCCATTATTAATCATAAATTCAAAAAGTTCAATCACTAGAGAGTTTTCAGTGAAAAGAGGAGCAAGTTCTTGCAAAGTTTTCGCGATACCACTGCGGGGCTGCCAGGGGTCTCCATTGCTAGATTTGACTAAAATGCCAAACCTATCGTAAACTGGAGCCGGAGGCTTTGATTTTTCAATGAAGAGATTGATAAGACCATGACATGTGATAGCAAAAAGGGCTTTGTTTTCCGCCACAGCAGCAGCGATTGATCTGGCGCAGGCATGTCTTAAGCTAGCATGTTCTGAGCCTAGGAACTCCATAAGCTTTTGAGGAGTTTCATCGTCAATTTTAAATTCGTTAAATTGCCATATTTCAGTAGCCAAATTAGCATTGACCTGTTCGTCATCAAACCTTTCGATCCAAACCTCACTAGAATAACCACGATCAAGAAGGTTGTTATCTAGTTCGCCATCAATGACTTCAAGAAGAGTCGTTCTGACGAAAATATCACCAGAAAGTAGGTTTGATAACAACACACTGATTTCTTCTTCAGAAATAGCAGCAGCAATGTTCTGTACAACACCAACAAGACATTCCTTGATTTGTTTGGCGGTGTTGACTCTAACAGTCATTAAAGTAATCAAATTTTGAAGAAGCTGGCCACGGGGAATATCACTGAGTTGTTCAGCATGAGCAGACAGAATGTCAAGAACTAAAATGACTTGTTCTTCAACTTCTTCTTCAGCCTTGGTGCCAATACCGCCTTTATGCTCTAAAGTTTTCAGAAGCAAGGAATTGATATACACAAGAGTGACTGAATCCAATGGACGTTGATCACAAAGAAATTTGATTCTATACAAAACTCTAGTAACAAGGTCCTTTAACGGTTCGGCAAGGTATTCCTCAGAGAGATAATCAGTTGATTCCTGGAGAGACCTTAGAATTGCAACACCAACAATCTTTCTCATCCCTTGGTCAATTCTAGGTGAAAGATTACTAGATAGATTGAGAAATGAATCATTGATATCTTGACCAACCACTTGATTTGAACAATTTAACAACTCAATCAATCTCAAAGTTGCGACAGGGAACCATCGTTCACGGCCATTATCTACAAGCGTTTGAGATGAAAGTGTGTTGACTAAAGTAATGGCTCTTCTATATTTTTCGACAACTCCATTAATCGATTTGCGAATAGATTCTTGTTTGTCAAGTAATATCTGTTCTTCTTTAGAAAGCTTTTTTGGTTTGCCAGCCCCAGCAGCGGCCTTCTTCTTTGAAATTTCTTTGCGTACCGATTCTTCCCATTTCCTCGTTTCGAAATCCTTGGAATTCTTATTCTCAACATAAATCTTCTTTGAAGAAGTCTTTTCGGCATCCAAATCGACAAGCTGGCCTTCGGGGCTGTTCCAAATAATAATATCATCAGGAGAAAATGAAGAGATTAATTCCGGGTTGAGTGATGAACTGAGAAACTCAACTACCTCGGGAACCACACGATCTTTATTGATAAAACAAAGAGTTGCAAGTGCAGAACATGCAGTTATATATAGAGATTCATCAGTAATAGAGAATATTTTGCCGAGCATTGATTTGTAGTGGCTATTGACAAGTTCACCAGGGTCAACACCAGCTCTTAGACATAATCCTGCCCATCCTATCTTAGTCACTGACTTTGGTAAATTGCAAAGAATTATGAGATTAGCAAGATTGTCTTCTTTGACCTTAGTAGAGCTTATATCAATAGAAAAGATGTTGATGACTTTTTGCAAGTTAGAATAAGTAGATAAAGTCTCTTTCCCATACAAAGCATCAATTAGCAAAGGTCCAATAGAGTCACTTTTCTCGGCATAAGCGTTTTTCAAAGATTCCAATGCAACTCTACGATTATGAGAGAATACTAATGGAGATAGAGTATAGAAAATCCATGCCTGGCATAATTCTAAAGTAATTGTGGAGCTTGACCTTGTAGCCAGAATAGCCCATTCGAATTCTTGATCGGTGGTCAACTTCTGATAAACTCTAGGCAATGTTAAAAGTGAAAGTCCATCTTTTCCATAAAATTCCGGATCTAAAGCTAACAAAGCAAATGCGATTGTGACTGATTTATTTTGGATAGCAGCGGCAGGATTAGAAACAACTTCGGCAAATGCAGCTTTCAAAGGAGTTTCAAATTGCGAGACAAGTTCTGATAATGTATCTTTTGACTTGGTAGTCTGGCAATCAAGTATCTGTTTAACAAACTCGGTAATCCATACTCGACGGATATTAACTCGTTTTTCAAGAAACCCTTTCTTAATGCCCTCTACAACGGTTTTACCTTCACCGCTACCAACCGCACCTTTAACATAACAGGAAATAAAATGGCGGAAAAGTGACCTCGTCAATTGCATAAGAGCTTGTTCATTGGATTCTTTACCAACGATTGGTAGAATAGTAGCGGCCACAGCAAGACCGTTTTCGCAATTGGCAATATTCGATAAAACAGATCCATATAAACTACGATGATCTGGAGAAGTAGCTTTTTTCAGATTATTTGCCAATGTTAAGGTAATCTTATCAATAATTTCTTGGCTATAACAATGTGTCAAAGCAATATCCAAGGTCCTAGCGGCCGATTCGCGGACTATTCCATTTGATGAGTTGAATACTGCAGTTAATGAATTAACTAGTGTTTTATCGACACTTGTAGAAATATCTACTAACGAGGAAAGGGACGATAATAGCCCTGGAATAATGAATTGTAACACGACTTCAGGCGCTCTTAAGAGTGATTTAGAAATTGAAGGAACAAGGATACTATCAAAATCTTCTCCAGTGGTATATTCAACAAAAAATGGTGTAAATGAGTTAACAACTGCCAGATCAAGTGGGTTTTTAGACCCCAGAACAACTTGAATATACAAATTATAAATATCAGATTTGCGGTTCTTAATAAGCTCGCTAGCAGCAGGAGATGATGCAGCCAAATCAGACGCAGCACTTGCCAATGTCGACAATAAAACGACGCTGCTGACGCATTTTGCTGCAATTAACGAATCAACATAACTATTGTTACTATTTCCTTCGTCCCCTTCCACGCTGGTAGTGTTTTCCAAATACCTCGATAATGCAAATCGTGTAGTCCTTAATGCGGACAATGCAAGTCTCTCTCTATGATCAATTGTATTGACAGCCTTTTCCAACAATGTAGAATGAGCAACTACAAACTCACTAGAAGAGATATTCGTGCTCAATTCCTTCTCAGAAATAATCCCATTGATCCACTCTAAAATAGTCATCAAATCAGTAGGGGCCCACTGTTTGCATGCGGGTTGAGCCACCTTGGCAATCAGTTTCTCCAACATCTGCAATCCCCCTTCAAATTCCCTACCATACTTGACGAGAATCTTCTCTGCAGCACGCCTTGACTCTGGGTCGTCGTAGTGGGAGTAGAAGGAGAAAACAGTCTCGATAACATCCGCTGCTTCTGAGTCATCTAGGCGGCTGGCGTTAGTGTCATGGTTCCTCCGACGGCTGGGCTCTGTCCTGACGAACTGCTCGCTTCGCTCGGTCCTTCGTTCTTACCTTTTATCTCGCATTCAATCAAAGACTCTAATAATGCAATCTTGATATCTGGTGACGACTGTAGCAATTTCTGCACTGCTTCAGCCTTGACTTCGGTCCATCCGCTGCCCATTGTCTATTCTGTTAGTGCGCTGCCTCTTGCTCTCTGTGAGGCACTCCGTGAGGCACTCCGTGAGGCAGCCACAGCAGTTCCAAACGATCCCTGAACACCGAACGCTCACTGAGAGCGAGACTAACAAGAGGGGTTCCACTTACGAAAATTGTCAAACCTCAGAATCTCAAATCTAAAATCTCTAACGATTAATAAATCTATCGATGTTAGTTACAGTTGTCAATCCATTGGCCATTGTGATCCATCATCCCGACCGTTGCCCATTGCTGCTGATTGATTTCGGTAGTTAACTATCTACTATTCCTTCCACTATATATCCACTTTTCTTCCCAAAATACATCCATTGCTACAGTCATTCGACTATGTAATACTTACTAACAAGTTTATCCTCACCAGAGGGCTCTATGTTTATTACACTCCACTTCTCCCAGTTGCAAGTGAAAATTTCTTTACAAAAAATTCTATATTTTGGCCTTTTCTTCCAATATACTGCAAGTTCTTTTGCTTTTCAAACTATTACCGCAAAACCAAAGAAAATATATCAATATTGATATGTGGTTTGTTTTTGAGGCAGGCTAATTTTTCAAACTACCTATCGACTATTGATGATCTGAAAAGTGTGAGTAACTAGCGCGCAGGTCTACGCACTTTAAGCTGTCTTACTCACGTGATGCATGAACCCCCGTTAGGAGAATATATTTTCTGACAGAGAATGAACCTTGATTACCCTCCTTGCATTTTTCACTATTTAACCGACCAACTCACTCAATCTGCTTCTTCTTTTTCTTTTCTCTTTTTTTTTTCCTTATCAACTATTACAATCGATGATGATTGGTATTTTTGTCCTTTTAGAAACTCGCCACTTGTGATTGAGAAGAAATTTACGTTTCTTTTCAATCACTTGGTAAGGCTGGGGGATGTGGATTGTGGTCACTAATACACCACCTTTAAGCCACCGTTAGAATCTGAGGTTGATCAGATAATGGTTGATTTTTATTACGTACTTTGTAGTATATACTGCGCACAAAAATAAATTATTGTGTATCTGAATGGGTAAATAAACAGAAACAAAACAGTATTAACGATGATATATGGTAGTAATAATGGCTAATATGGGAATCTATGGTTTATTGGTAGGCGCTGCCAGTAGTCGAGTACTACTATTTATATTACTACTACTACGACTACGACTACGACTACTGCCATCACTGCTTACAATAAAGTCTCTTTCAAAGTATTTTATCATTATCTACATCTGGATCTGATCATATCTTAACTTTTAGTTGACGTTGAGTTAACGGTCGCACCTGCATAAACAGCCGCAGATTATACGAGCCCCTGCATAAATGCTAGACATTGGCCACCACAGATCACCAAAGTATCTGCTAACGCCATCAACCTACCCGTCTCTCCATCACTGAATTCCCGAAAAGCCTCTCATTTAGTCACAAAAATATTCAGCTGTTGTGAACTTTAAAGAGCATTGCGACACGGTCGCCATGGACGATTCTGTGGCCTCTCTCAGAGCACAAAATGACTCGTTACGTAAGCAGGTTTCAACTTTAAAATCGTCACATAAAGACCTCAACCAAAGATATACGGCACTTAAAGAATATGTCAGACTGAGTTTTGATGATGGCTGCCCGGATAGTCGCTTGCAGTCAGATATGGTCCTGTTGAATGAATCTGCTGAACAGGATATATCTCGTTTGAACGATCTGGTAGATTCTCTACAAAAAGAAAACGCCCGTCTCTCCTTGCTAGTTCCCCATCCGCGTACAAAATTAAAGAAGGCAGTCATCGCTCTGTTTATGTTCTTTTGCGTAGTTGTGGTTCCGCTATTTGCTTCGTATGAAGAACGACTTATTCGATTTGGCCATCATCATATCCAGTCCAAAACATCGCATTCTGTTTACTCTGGTGGTCGACATAACAGCGTGTTAGTTCCTGCCTGGGCAGAATATCCATTGGCCAATCTCGAAACAATGCGTAATGTTAGTGATGACCAATCTTTGGTTCCAGGGACAATCTTCGACCCTCCCGCTGGTAGGATATCTGACCTACAGAGGGCAAATGCTACCCTTTACGGGAATAAGCAATTAATCCATAGTGCTTATACAGCTGGCAGATCGTGTTATGTATTTGTATCTGGCGAGCCCACCAGCGATGGACTAGATTGTATGTTTGGAGTGCTGGGGACTCTATTAATGTCATATGAGGGTCTCAGGGGCTATTCGATCTAGTCGTAGTTGGTCATTATTTGGTCGGAAAGTATCCACAGTTGACATTGTTTGCTTGTTATTGAATAGTAGAGTTTATTAACCGAATGTGCCCCACACACCTTTTTTGTTTTTTTGGTGGGTGTTATTTGATTGTATCGTGCGCAAAGCCGATTCAACATCATTGGCCATTGCCCCGTCTCATCTTCCCATAAGTATAGTCGGATTGGTCCGTAATTGCACTCCTCTGCGTCTAATTGTAAGGATGACATGATGGTTGTATAACTAGTGGCGTATAGTCTAGTCCAACTGTCGATTAGTCGATTCTGGTCCTATGTATATGATACTCTCATAACAATCAGTGGATTCATTAAGTATTGCCACTAGTTGAGAGATAGAGACAGACAGTAATCAATTAACGTCTCTACAATAATGTAAATAGATATTACAAAGCGTTCCACCAGATACGTGCTCGCCAAAGGTTTAAAACGGGTTCGTTGTTGGAGTCAACATTTTAAGGCGGAGGTTTTTTGGAAACTAGTTCTCCCACGATAATATGGGTAGAACGTATCACGAATCATATATATTCACAATCACAATGTATATCGATATATAGACGAGAACGATAATAATAGATCTACATCATAGCGATAATTATATCTCCATTCCATATGCCTATATTCTGTCTTAATAAGTCGTCATAGGTTTTCCCCATATTATCGTGAGAGAACTGGTTTCTCTATGGCACTTTTAAAAGGTGGAAATCCGCCCTGAAATGTTGATTCCAAGAACGAATCCTGAAATAAAAAGTTTTAAAAATGCTCACAGGCCCTTATTTGGTGGCATATGCTGGATCCGTCTTCACTTATATTGTTTGTATCATTTTATAATTATGTAAGACAGAGATACCTTGATTGATTATCTATCTTTCTTAATATTCTTTTCCGTTACTCTGTGCTTTATTTTACTTATCATTTATTGTCTATTTAAATCTATAGATCAGTGACAATTACGTGTTTGGTCTTTATTTATATTCGATATTCATATTCCTCCTCTATTATTCCCCATTCACGCTAGGGCGTTGGGATTTTGACTTTCAAATCCGAGTGATTCTGAGAAGACACATTTCTGGACCAATTAATTGTTCTTGATTAGTCCTACTATGCTTTTGATAAACAAACACATGGCCTTGATCCCCATCGGTATACCCAGCAGTTTCCTCATCTCTAATCCAATATCAACAGTTCCAAAAAGAATCTCCAAGCATCATACTTGGGACACTCCTTGATGATGTGCTCAACCGTTTCCACCTGAGAACACTGGCAGTTTTTGCTACCACTCATAAATTTAAAACGTTCGTACTGGGCACGTATTCTAAGTTGAACGAGCATGCTTAGTACTTTCTTTGGTTCATACCTTAGTTTGCGGAACATCGCATATTTATGTTGATACTTCGGTACTGTTCTCTTTTCCTACTTTCATCATGCCATTGATGGTTGCCTGCCTGGCATTCTGTGTATTTAATTCTTTGATATGTTTATTATCCCGTTATATCGATATACCATCATTATTTCTTTGTGTCGGGGTTTGATATTTTTCACCTTCTGTATCTGTATATAACTATTGTTTCGTGAATTTGGGCGTATAGTCTAGTTGGTTATGGCGCTCGCTTAGCATGCGAGAGGTCTCCGGTTCAATTCCGGATTCGTCCAATCTTTTTTTTCAACTCACAGTTTATTACATAACGTATATCGGTATGTAACACAAATCTGGCAAATTGTTTGCTTTATTTAATTTAAAAGGTTTATATATCTAGTGGTCTCTGCGTTTTCATGGCGCCCACTATGGAAGTGCGAGGGGTATGTGAACTAATTATTAGACGCATGTTGCGTAACAAATAAGTTCAGTATATAGCGGTCATCTAGTTTTTCTAAATTTGTAAACGGTTACAAATAATACAGAGTACTATGGAAGTGATCCAATGGGGGGGATCTGGATCACATGGATCAAGAACGAGGGAAACATTGCACGGGCCGCAAAACTCATCAAGGCTATCGGAATTCTCAGCCATGCATATCGTTACAATATGGAGTACATCAATTGCGAAGTCGAAGAACCAATCATGATTTCGTTCATAAGCAACCAAATGATACTTGACAAACCGACCAATTCTAAATACAAATTTTTCGTCAGAAGTATCTACGCTATCATCGAGACGATCCATAGATGAAGGAGTCCTGTCTGACATGCAGAACGAGAGGACTAAGTAGTGAGCAATAAGCTCCAAGAGATTGTTATGTAATAATATGTAATAATTGATTTCGAAGATAAAAAAAAAAAAATTGTGAAGCGCACTTAGATATGTTATTGTTACAAGTAAAACAACGAAATACAAGAATAAAAAAGTACCGACCTCGGAGAGGATTGAACTCTCGATCTTGCGATTAACAGTCGCACGCCTTAACCAGCTTGGCCACGAAGTCCCAAATATGCGAAAAATATATTTCGAACTATACTCGAAGATAAAACAAAGTATACACGGGTTAGGGTATATTACGATTTTGGGACATATTTTTTGTTCTAATACAGGGTAACTGCCACCGATTTGTAGACAAAAAGTGATAAGTAAAGTAAAACATTGGAAAGACGAGTTACGAAAACATTGTCAAGAGTATCCTTGATGTGAACAAGGTCGAAACCACCTTCGTGACGTTCACGGTGAGTGATGACACCAACACGACCCAAGTTACGACCACCAGTGATCATGACAACATTACCGTTCTCAAACTTAACGAAAGAAGAGATCTTACCAGTAGCAAGATCAATCTTGACAACGTTATTAACCTTGATTTCAGGATCAGGGTAACGGACGGTGCGTCCATCGTGTGTAACGAGATAAGGAATTCCCTTCTTGCCGAGTTGGACTCTCTTGACTTTGCCAAGTTTGTATTGGGCCTCCTCTTCAGTGATACGAAGTAGATTCTTATAGAAATAAAAAACTCTAGAACGCTGACAAGCCCTTATCTGGTGGCACATGGTGAATCCGTCTTCCTTTGCATTGTTTTACTTGTATCATTTTATAATTATGTAAAACGGAGACGTTAATTGAACTATCTACGGAGGCCCTTTGAAAAAACGGCCGTCACCCATATTACTGTTAGAGAACTGGTTTCCCTATGACACTTTAAAAAGTGGAAATACCAACAATGAACCCGAAATAAAACAGTTTTAAAACGCTGACAAGTCCTTCTTTTGTAAAGTATTTTATATCTACCCTGGTAGGCTTATGCCCAGTTCAAGCTCACCACGCCTTTTCCAAAAATATATAGCAGTAATCACAGTAGTAAATGTCAGCATACATCCAAACTCGTCGATATACCAAGCGGTATGCCCGGTGTCAACAGTTAATGGAGTGAGGAAATGTTGAATATACAAGTTATGACTAGCATGAAGGATCGCTCCACTCCATAGGCTACCAGACTTGAGACGAATCCAGGCGAAAATGACCGAAGCTGCACATACACAAATTGTGAAACAAATGAGTTGATACTGCCATGGGGCACTAGAGCTGTAGGCATCTGTGGTTATAATCAACGGCCAATGCCACATAGCCCAAATCAGCCCCGAAAATAGAGCAGATGATGTAAAGCCATAAGATGCGACTAGCTCAGGGATAAGGAAACCTCTCCAGCCTATCTCTTCTCCCAGAGCATGTGACATAGAGATGGCCATTCCAAACGATCCATGGAAAAAGATATAGACAGCCATAGACGCGACAGGCGAAACACCAAGACCTATTTCTGCAGCAGTCTCTTCCATAAATATATAGTTGGGAAAACCGCCTAGACCAGTGATCCATACAATAGAGTAACTGGCTAAGGAATATATGATTGGCACGTACCAACTCATCAAAGTATATTTAGTACTTGGCCATCCCCATTTAAGTTCACGAATATCTCTTCCATTGTATCTCAAAGTGATAAGAGTAGAGATTGCTGGTAACCACATTAACGCGAGAGCATAGATCCCGAAATCGCCACCATTTCTATTTGAAATACTGGCAAGAACGTAAAGAATACAGCTGAGGGAATAGACAATGGCAATATACAATCCCACTGTAGGGAGTAGAATACCAATTGAAGAAGAAATCATTTGACATGCAGTAAAAAGTAAACGAGAGAAAAGGAAGTTCACTCAAAAGTATTCCCGTATCTCACTCGTATCTGGTGCCGTGCCTGTTAAGCCGATAAGGCGAAAACTAGATGATGCAGATATGACGAAGATCATTCTTACCAATACGAAATTTTTAAACACGACTTTAATAAATATACAATAAATAAAATACATACAAAAATTAGACAAAAGGATATTTAAACCAATTCAACACTTTTAATAATAGTTGGTTAGTTGTATGCTCTGTACATATGGCAAAAACGAAAAAGAACTTAAAAATGTTAATAAAATAGGATAAAAAAGATGAATCAAAGAAGAGAAAGAGAGAGTAAGGGATAGTTCCAAGTCAAGGAGGGAGTTTTGCAATAACTAGCTTCTTCTTTTGTCATACAATCATCAAAATTTTTTTTTTGTTTTTCATGTTCAAGCGTCATGTCGGAAACAACATCGGTCATTATATGAACAAGATCCAGTTTTGACCCAATTCTGACATGGTTTCGATCTCCATTTAGGTGGTCTATCGATGACTTTCAGTTCCTTTTCACCATGAGCAAATTGACATTTTTCTCCGTATGGACAGTTACCCCCAGTGCTCATATACGAAGCACAAAGTTCAGTCTTATATAGTTCAGTGTTTGTGGTTGGTTTACCGGATTTTTTATTGTTCACCGCATTCTGACGAGCAATATTGCTTGCGGGGGAGTTTGAAATGGCAGATGATACGGATGACGAGAGAGCGTTATTAGTGGGAGTTGATGGTGCGCTGCTACCAGGGGAATTTGCTCCTCCTGCTAATAAATCTTCTTTACGGAATCCAGCTTTCAGTCTAGACTGTTGCTGTTGCTGCTGTTGTTGTTGATGGAGATGGGGTGGGAAATGAAGAGATGACGCGTTAGCAGTAGTAGAATTCATATTTATTGAGTTTTGATGGGAAAACTGCTGGTTCATCTGCTGCTGTTCATCAATCATCATCATAGTTTCAAAGCCACTCATCATAAGTGGAGGTGTCATGGATTGAGGAGACTGTCCTAAGAATGGAGACTGTTGAGAATTAACAGTAGAGGCATTACCAAGTTGACTGGTTCTACTGTTTTTCATATCAGTAAAGACATAAAGACCATTTGAGGAAGAAGTAGAAGAGTTACCAGGTGGACTATTAGATGAACCCTCATGGTACATGTCGAAGTTAGCAGGAGAATTCCCAATCCCACTACTAAAATTGTTTCTTTGGTGAGCAAAGTGATGTTGGAATCCATGAGATTGTTGTTGATAGACTGTAGACAACCCACTCACACCACCATTTGTAGCTTGGAATGGTGATTGGCTCGATAGACTCTGATGACGAGTCAATCCTGGATGATGTGGCGGGGTAGAAGGGGAGATTCCTAACCCGGCAGCGGAGTTTGACCTTCCAAAAAAAGGAGTTTGCGATGAGCTTGATGTGGGATTGGATGTAGCGTGAATTGAAGAATAATGGGAGAAATCAAATGGAACCGATTTTGGCGAGAATCCAATCTGTTGTGGTTGTTGTTGTTGTAGTGGCTGCTGCTGCTGTTGCAATTGATGACTTCCCTGATCATGATAGAATCCAAGAGTGTCCTCAAAAGGGGTTCCTGGAGCAGTAGAAATGGATTTATAAGAAGATGGTTTTGGATGATATAATGCACTAAGACCAGTTACTCCACTGGTAGCAGGAGGGATTAGAATAGCCGATCCAGAGGTACTAGATGAGGAACTAGTAGTACCAGTAGCAGCATTAGAGGGGCCGGCAGAACTACTACTAGATGAGCCCCAAATACCGCCATCTTTAAAAAACGACGGAGTTGTAGCAGATCTAGCTAACAAGCCAGGACCAGGTTGAGACGAGGACGTGGCAGTAGTAGCAGTTGAAGAAGAAGATGACGATGAGCTAGGAGAAGAAGGGATGGAGTAAGCGCCAATAGCCGAACCTATAGCCGAACCAATGCCAGAACCAATATGTCTGGAGACAGGGAAATGCTTCGATTGTAGAGAATGACTCGAGGCAGTGTTTGTAGCAGGAGTAGTGGTGTTAGAGACAGCAGACGAAGCAGCGGTGGCAGACGCGGTGCCAGTAGTAGTACCATTAACAGCGCCCGAGCCCGAGCCTGAGCCAGTACCAGTACCACTACTACCAGGTTGTGCGCCCTTTCCACTCAAATTGGACCAAAGATCAGGTATTCCTATAGCAGACGATGACGCAGAGGAAGAAAATGAACCCAGGCTCACCGAACTGGTGGAACCAGGAGTCAGCGGAGATGTTGTTGTCATGAGTAGTAGTAAGATTTCAAAAAAAAAAAAAGGATGAAGATACTTGATTGTTATGAATAATGAATCATATGATTTTGACTTTAGTGTTGTTTTGTAGCTGCTGTTTATCTGTTCACAATAAATAATAAATAGCCAGAAAGTCGAATCCGGTTATTAAATAAATAACTAGAGATATATCAGGAAGTTATTGTGATATAGCAATAGAATAAATAGAGAAGCGTAACACAACACAATGACATACAAAGTCCGTATTATTAACCGTCCAATGTCGATAAATAAATTAAAACGTTCCAAGGAAGAAGAATAAATAGATGAAGCAAATAAATAGAACAAAAAAAAAAAAAGAAAACAACAACAGCCAACCGGAAGAACCAATCAATGAATCAATCTCGAGATCACAATGGCAGTCAGCAGTCTGATGGGTAATGAAACAGAAAAGAAAACAACAAAACAGAACAATGCGGGTATTTGTTTTCTGATGTTTTTTTCTTGACAAGGCTTCTTTTTCTTTCTTTCTTTCTTTCTTTCTTTTCCACAAAAGTCAATCCAGGCTTGTCGTAAAAAAAAAGAGATGATGGAGATTGTTTGGCAAAAAAAAAAATAAGGGGAGTTTTCACACAAAAAAAAAAACTGTCTTTAGATTTAGGACTCTAACGAGGTAAAAGAAGAAAAAAACTGAATGGGTACGTGCGTTACCAGCAGCCAGCCTAGAGAGAATATTTTACCTCGAGTGGGTAAAAATCATCAAACCTGGCGGTTAGCTGGGTATTCTACCCCGATGTCAAAAATATATACAAACCACCAACCCCAACCCGGTGTGTTTGCGCCCCGGCGGCGGCCGTTGGATGGGCGACACCGGAGACACCTCGATAAAGAGATCGGGACGATATTACCAGAACCGGGCCAAAGAAGCTGGTGGAAGCGTTAGGGGGCCTGGGGCCTGGGGCCTGGGGCTTGGGAGTAGCTGGGGGATGGGGGTCTGCCTCCGGCGGCTGGGCTCTGCCCAGACCCGTTGTGCTCGCTTTGCGAGCTGCTGGGAGTGCAACAGGCTGGGAGCATAGCAGAGGCAGCGGTAGCAGGGGTGCGAGAGATTACTTAGCTTAAGCTACGGTCAGGCAGCAGCACTTTGGGCTGGCTGGTACTGGCAGGCTGATACTGGCTATAGGCTAAGTACTTCTACCACCACTACTACTACTACTACAAGCCAAAGTCTTTGCTGGACGGATTGTTAGATTGTTAGACAGATTGCTAGACAGCGAGGCCAGCCACTACTGTTCCTTCCCTCTAAAGACAATTGTTATAGCGATGGATATGGAAGGCCGTAAGGGGTTCTGAGACACTGGCGGGACCGTCCGCAGAACGAGCGACGACTGGGCTTGAACACATTACCTCAGTTTAGTGATAAGAGGTCCATGGCGATACCGCCGTTGTCGGAGAGGTGAAAGGAAAGAAAACGTCATAGATAGGGTGGGTAACGGGTGAAACCAACGGCTGATCAGTGTTAAGCGAGACTGTGCGAGACTTTACGCGAGCGAGCGGGAGAGCAGTGGGCCGCGGGCGTAAGAGAGGTTGGGAGAGAGGCTGGGAGAAAGTTGGACAGAGGCTGGGAGAGAGGTTGGGACATTAGAACAGGATGGGAGAAAGGCTGGAAGAGACAGACTACCCCTGACTGGCAAGAAAGGTAAATAAATCATACGAATCTTAAGATTAAGATAAAATATAGAGGAATAGGATTCACCACTGAATGATGGATGGAATGGAAGAACCACTACGGTTACTGCCGTTAACGTTACAGTTGAATGTGGGTCTCTAACATGCCATAAGATAATGATAGATACGTGAAGTGGTCTGTTACAGGTTGACTGAATGAATTGTTAGAGTAGAGGCAGGACTGACAGGTGGTAGTGGTAGTGGTAGTGGTAGTGGTGGTGGTAGTAGTAGTAGTAGTAGTAGTAGTAGTAGTAGTAGTAGCAGTAGTAGTAGCAGTAGTAGTATATGGGTAACAGGTGGTTACGGCTGACGCTGGGACGCTGGCTGAAAGCTGCCACGCTTATTGACAGCACTGAACGGCTGACAGCTTAATAGTAGCTGCTACTCGCACAATACCTAGTGAGCGATGTTCAACATGGATATTTCAACTCCAATTTCAACGACGTTTTTGTTAGCAAACATATAAATATTATTGGATTTTTAATACAGAAGCGACATATGGAAATTCTGGCAGAGACTTTATTTTCTCCGTAGATGATCGGGAAGGTCGTTTTATGATTATAAAGAGGTGTATGCCCACGCGGCTGTTAAAGGTAACCAAAAATGAGACCGCGACAACTGGTGGTAGTAGTAGCCAAGTAGCTCGTCGCTGGTAACAGTCCCAACTACGGCTGTACTATGTGGTCAACGCAACGAGCGAAGCGAGCAAACGGGTCTGGGCAGAGCCCAGCCGCCGGAGGCAGAGCCCAGCCGCAGAGATCCACGCCCGCGCCCGCGCGTACCTCATCTCCCGATCATCACATCGTACATGTAAGTAAGGGGGATCAGTAGCCCCTGAACCATTTTAATTAAGTTATGTTATCATGGACAGACATTTTTTTCAATGCTTGTAAATTTGGTTTTAAGGTTAAAGGAGAGACAATATTGAGTCCCTATTTCTGGTATGTCTCCACAACAGGTTGTTTCAACACACGGTGGGCCAGGACTAGCATCAGAAGGAACAGGGAGAGGACGAGGACGAGGACGAGGACGAGGAAGAGGATCAGAGAAGATAGGGGTAACTGGAACTGCTGGATCAAAGGCTCGTCTACAGAATGTGAATGTACCATCGACGCCCGTTACTCATCATCATACACATGGCAAAAAACTCCCCAACTCGTTTCTTTCCTCGTTCAGAATCCACGAAGCGCTTGTGGAGAATCTACAGATTCTACCTGAAAGGCTTGTTCAAGATCTCAATCGATGGGTCACATGTTTTGTGCTAGTTCAGTTCGATGTAGATGTAGGCCCGGATCTGAAACTCATTCGCCCTGCCATCCGGTTCTCTGAAGACGAATTCAAGACCATCTGTTTCAGCTCATTGCCTGAACATACCTCGAATGCGGTGCTGGAATCAGAAGATAATAATAATGATCATAATCAACAGCAGTTCCACACGTTTCGGTTTAGTCATGGTTCAACCACCATGTATGCAAATTGCCTGTTTTCTCAATGCAGAGACTCGTCTCGCTCAAGAGGCTATCTCCAGGAATCACTGGTCATCATATCCACTCATTACTTTCCCGCATTGTTCCGAGCCTGTCTAAATGAAATCATGTCTCCTCATAATTCGTTTTTAGACTACTCGCTAGATAATAAGGTACCTCTTCTGGATACGGCCATCAACAATATAGCGCAGTGGCCAGAGATGGAGTTCGACAAGGAAATCGAATTGGGATTTCTTGGTTCCATCATTGAAATCACTCTACCACCTAAAATCCTCGTGAACCCTCTAAACAGCCAGTATCTAGTGGAGTCGTGGGAACACTCATTCATCAACCTGTTTCAAGACCTGACAGATCTATACATTCTTTATGAGTGCCTGATCCTTGCCAGGCCAGTAATAATCTATGCATCCACTCCCCATCTCTGCTCAACCTTCATTCATACAATACTTGATTTAATAAGACCTGTACCTTATAATGGGAGAGTACGAGAGTATGTGACGATCCATTCATTTCCTAGTAACTTTGACAGCGGAGTCATTGGCTTTACCAATCCATTTCTTCTAAGAGGAGTAGAGTCCATCAGTCACTATCACCCCCGTCACAACCATAGTTCAGACTCTTCCTCCCCTCCTCCATTTGTTTTCCTACTGACCAACAACTCAAAGACCTCGCTTTCCCCTGATCCTCAACAAATCGAAGAAGAAAAGAAGCTCCGTAGTCTAATTAAATACTCCAACCGATCTATTATCAGAAACAGATACCTAATCCCAGACTACAAATTTCTTTCCTCACTATCTGCAGCCATCTACTCTCCCACGCCCGACACAACCAAATCCATTGACCACCTAATTAGATTCCACTTCGCGACACTGACGTCACGCTTAATCTCACCATTATCTGCATATTTTGGAAGCCATCTCGAATTCAACGATCGCATTTTCAACCGTGAGCTGTCCAAAGACAACTGGAACACGAACCTGAACAAGCTGTTCAACGTCCATTCCAGCCAAACAATGTTCCACCGAATTTCTTCGCGGGCTTCACTCTTCTCTTCTACTCCTCGTGTCACGCCTACTACATGTAAACAGCTATTTTACAGAGAGTTCGTCGGCTCGCCCAACATGGACCTCTGGTTGCAAGGCAACGGTGTTTCCCGACGAATGCCCAACACCTTAATGAACTGATGATTTTTTTCCTTGCTCTGCCTCCGGCGGCTGGGCTCTGCCCAGACCCGTTGTCCTCCGCTTCGCGGAGGGCGTACACGGCCCCTAGCAATTCCTTACGACTAACGAACTGATAATGACTGACCCACACCCTGCTCTGCCTACAGCGGCTGGGCTCTACCCAGACCTGTTGTCCTCCGCTTCGCGGAGTTTTATATGCTAGGGCCGTGTGAGCCCTCCGCGAAGCGGAGGACAACGGGTCTGGGCAGAGCCCAGCCGCCGGAGGCAGAGCAAGGAGTAGACGTACAGGAATTAAATACAGACATAAACTAATCATGACAAGAGAGCTAGCGGCCACCGAACCCTGGAGGAGGTTGGAATCCAGGAGGAGGACCGAACCCGGCTGGCAGGCTGGCAGGGATGCTGGTGCGGATGGGGCCCGCGAGGGACGATGGTCCTGTAGGAGGGGCAGAGGACCGACTGATTCCTCGTGCCGACCCGGGCCCGGGCCTTATGGCGCCCAGTCGACCAGAAATATCGGCGTTTGTCGGAGGCGCCTCAACACTGACTGACACTACCGTTTCTCCACGAAGAATCACAAGACCTAAAGAGCGTTTTTCTTCTGATTTGCTCTTCTTAGTTATCCGGAACTCCTCTGTCTCCGACAACACCAGATTCATATGTTTATCAAACGCCAGCAGTTCGCCAGTCAGTTGCCTGGAGTCGACTGTGATGATACGCAGTCTGAAGTGAAGCAGGTCGGCCATCTTGGCCTTCTTAAGGGTCTACAGGCACAACTCGTTAGTACTCGCTAGAATGCTAGCAGTGGCAGATGAGTTCACTCGTCGTAGGGACCGTGCTGACTGGGCGAAAACTACAACCACTTTGCCTGAGTATCTACATGACTGCCAATGCACTAATATGCCATAGGCATTCCAACTCTCCAGCTCATCTACTTACACTCATTGTCTTGGCAATGAAATATGGGTATGAATAGGTTACTACTACTTAGTGCGTGAAGTTCAGGATCCAGGATAATATTTCACATCACGTGATTATTATCTCGAAGCCCGTTATAGAAATATATATTAGAACATGGAAGCGGGACTCAAACAAAATTTAACAAGGTTGTTTCAACTGCTTTTTGTAGTTAGTGACAGGATTGGGTCGCGATACGATGGAATAATATTAGTCTTCTTGTAGTGGTCTACTTCACGTTATCTTATCGTCAATAGCGCTCTCCCGCTGTGTCAGCTTTCTCGAGTAACTCATTCTTCTATCGGGAACAAAACGCGAAAAAGTTACCACGAGATTCCTATAGAACAGTGGATCGCTTGCTGCTGTTTGTTACCATCCTCTTCTTGCTACAGATTACGTACAATTGAAATAGTGAAAAATGACTGAAATCGAAGAGACCCACAAGAGAAAAGCTGAAGACGAAGCTGTCCCTGGCGATGAAATAAAAAAGTTAAAGGAAGACACTGCTACGGCAACTGCTGAAGAGACCAAGGGCGAAGAAGCACCACTGTCGGGATCCAAGCCAGGAGCTGAAGTAGAAACCAAGTCAGCTTCAGATAGCACGACGGAGTCTGCGACTGCCAAACCAGATAAAGGAAAAGGAAAAGGCAAAGCCAAATTACGTGGAAAGATCTCTTCTCGTTATCAAGATGCTCCCGAGGAGGATAACGAAGAAGAAGGGGAAGACGAAGAAGACGACGACGAAGAAGGTGATGATGAAGACCTTGACACAACTGCTGCCCTCGTTGAAGACGAGGAAGAAGAAGATTCTCTAGAAGAAATCGACACGTCGAACATCATCCACGGACGACGTACCCGAGGCGTCACAATCGACTACCAAAAGACTCTTGAACAAATGAAACAAGAAGAAGGAGCTAGTGCGTCGCTAGACGACGACGACGAAGATGAGGACATCGATGCCGACTTCAAGGCTCCCGAAGAGCCCTCTACCAATTAAAACCCTGTACTTTTTCCACCCACGTATTTTATTTATCCCACCCTTCCTCACCTCTCTGCTTCCGGCGGCTGGACTCCGCCCAGACCCGTGGCTAGCTCCGCTTGATTCTCTCCTCCGTCCCAGCTCTGCCTCCGGCAGAGCCCGGACCCGTTGTCCTCCACTTCGCGGAGAGGCGTCACACGGTCCCTGGCCCCTATAAACCTCCGCTAAGCGGAGGACAACGGGTCTGGGCAGAGCCCAGCCGCCGGAGGCAGAGCGAGGGGGGAGGAAGGCAGTAGAAACAACATTCACAGTAAAACACAGACAAAAACACAAACAGGAAATGGAGATTATGGACTCCATCGATTCATTATAAAGGGGCAGGCGGCAGATTCTACTTGATATTCTTAAGTCGTTTAACAACACTGGCCCGATTTGCCTGGCTTGTCGTCATCTGGTTGAGGAGTGAAGCTGATGGTCTGTCCTTGGGATGGCTTGGATTGTGCAAAGTCGGCTTGTAGGGTCTGGTCGGCGTAGAGACGGTAGATTTCCGTCAAGATGTTCTGGAAGGCACGCTCTACGTTAGTAGCATCCAACGCAGACGTCTCAATAAACAACAGTTTATTCTCAGCAGCAAAGTTCTTGGCCTCGTCAGTAGGAATGGCTCTCAAGTGCTTTAAATCGCACTTGTTGCCTACAAGCATAATCACGATCTGGGCATCGGCGTGTTCTCTCAACTCGCTCAGCCATCTAGTCACGTTCTCATAGCTCTCTTGTTTAGAGATATCGTACATCAACAAAGCTCCCACCGCACCCCGGTAGTAAGCACTGGTGATGGCACGATACCGTTCTTGACCAGCAGTGTCCCAGATCTGGGCCTTGATGGTCTTGCCGTCGACATTGACGGTTCGTGTAGCAAACTCAACACCAATAGTACTCTTGGAGTCCAGATTGAACTCGTTTCTGGTGAATCGGCCAAGAATGTTGGATTTACCAACTCCTGAGTCTCCAATCAAGACAACTATAAAACAACACGTTAGAATCCATCAAGGGGTGGTAGCTTCAGGACGGGCGCCCTGCTGGCCGGGCTGTGTCTGGACCCGTTTCAATCCACAAGGTGATGGAGTAGGATCCCAGTACGGTTCAAAACCGTAGACGAACAAGCAGATGACCTACGGGCTGTTGCGTAGAGTAGAAGCCAGGGGGGAGAATCAGAATCAGTATCAGAATCAGAACCACATGGTACCAACAACGACATCGACGAATAATACTATTACTTACCTTTGAAAAGAAAATCGTATTCGTCACCCATTTTGCTATATTTGATTCAGTATGATTTGATGGTTAACACAAGTTTGTGAGTGTTGTTTGAACTGAGTATGGTGGTGGTGGTGGTTGAGATGCTTAAGAAGATAGCGTCTTCTCGTTTCCTGTTGTCTGTCAAAACAAGCCGCCGCCGTTGAAGTTGTTGGCTGTTCGCCAGCCGTAGTAGTAGGCAGCGACATAGTCCGGCTTGAATTTTGCCTGCGTATATCGACAAAGTCCCAACTGTTTACGCGGCACAGCCTACGAGCTGACTCTGTCAGAATGGACGGGCGAGCCGCGCGGTCAGGCTGAAGAGGTGAAAATTTAATTTCTCCGATAGCTAAAAATGAAATTACCCAGCAATGCACGTTAAATTAATGTTGGAAAAAGGGGTAAAAAAAGCCACGCTTGATCAAACGCAGGGCCAATTGACAGGTGTCACTGCTTCGCACAGGCTTGGCGAGTGCTCGGTCTACGAGCGAAGAGAGATACCGACGCTGTCTGGCGTAGGTTTAGAATACCATAATGGCAACTTCAGCGGTCTGCCTCTGCCTCTGCCTCTGGCGGCTGGGCTCTGCCCAGACCCGTAGCTCCGCTTCGCGGAGGTGCTAGGATTGTAGATAGATATGTATGGGTCCACGATCCTAGCACCTCCGCTTCGCGGAGCTACGGGTCTGGGCAGAGCCCAGCCGCCGGAGGCGCAAGAGGAGTCGGGTCGTCGGTCAGTCGAAGGCCAAAGAAGATGTCTGCTGGACTACCTCTACATCCGGTCATCTGGAATCTCAAGCTTTTCAACTTGACAGATTCTCCTATTTCAGAGAAAGTCTTGAACATGATAGATAAATAAACACAGTCTCGCTATCTATTCTGCACATGATAAGGTCAGCAGCTACTTTTCCGAATATCACTCCAAAATGCCACACATCTGGCAACATTGACTTCAACAACCAAGCACTGTAATCCATACTTAATTCTGAATCAAAGTAAATAAGAGTGTTTCACCGTGTGTTCGAGTATCCCCTCAGTAGATTACTCCTAACTAATATCGGCTACTATCAATGATAATCAAGGGAGAACAACTAGAGTTTTTTCTCCGCAGATAGTATCAAGGCTACTGTTCTGCTTATGATACTCCGTTGCACATTATATACTGAGCACTAAATATTCAAGGTAAATGTCATCATGCTCTAGTATTAATTACAACGGATGTGCCATCGCGGCAATGTCTGATTAGACAACCACGAAGCCAAGTTATCCGCAAGAACGGTTTCTCTCGTACTAAGTTCAATTACTATTGCAATAGCCAAAAGGAAGAGCCGACTTCGAAAATTTAAATGCAGTTAGTTAGTCCGGCTATACGGTCCGAGCGAGCAGACGGGTCTGGACAGTTGGGAGTTTGGAAGAGAACGCCGCACCTTTTCCACGAGGCTGAGGGCGACGCGTGCCTAACGCGTTCATCTCGCGCCACTTCTTGCGGTGAAGAAGAGAGATTGTTAAGAAAAACAACAACATTGCATTGTTTTCTCATTCTTTTCTCAATTAGTTTGTCATCATTCACAAACGAAAAAAAAAAAAACAATGACGCCAGTATCTGAACATGGAGGAGATGGTGACGGTGATGTCGCTGTGGTTCCTGCGGTCGGTGAAGAAGAGGACGTGTATGGGCCTATTCCCGTTACCAAACTTCAAGTAAGTATTCCCGTGGTCTGCCTCCGGCGGCTGGGCAGAGCTGAATCTACGAGCGAAGAGAGCAACGAGCCGACTCTCCCAGCCCTCCGCGAAGCGGAGCAACGGGTCTGGGCCGAGCCCAGCCGCCGGAGGCAGAGCAAGAGACACTGACTAACTTAGTTCGTAGTGTGACGGTATTTCAGCAGCAGATCTCCAAAGACTGAAGGACGCTGGGTATCATACGGTAGAGGCTATTTCGTACACGCCTCGACGGATGCTAGCAGAGGTCAAGGGGTTTTCGGATAATAAGGTGGAGAAGTTATTAGCAGAAGCAGGTAAATATGTTTCTATGGGATTCACTACTGCCACCGAGTTCCATCACCGACGGTCGGAGCTCATCTCTATCACCACTGGGTCGAAGCAGCTGGACACACTTCTTGGGGGCGGTATTGAGACCGGATCCGTCACTGAAGTGTTTGGCGAGTTCCGTACCGGCAAGTCCCAATTGTGTCATACCCTGGCAGTGACATGCCAATTGCCTATTGAAATGGGTGGGGGCGAAGGCAAGTGTTTGTATATTGATACAGAGGGTACCTTCAGACCTCAGAGATTACTGTCTATTGGCGAACGGTTTGGTTTAAGCGGCACCGATGCGTTGGATAATGTCGCCTACGCCCGTGCTTATAATGCTGACCACCAGCTGGATTTGTTAAACCAAGCCGCAGCTATGATGGTTCAGACGCGGTTCGCGATTCTAATCGTCGATTCCATTATGGCTCTCTACCGTACCGATTACAGTGGCCGAGGCGAGCTGTCTGCTCGTCAGACACATGTCGCAAAGTTCATGCGCATGCTTCAGAGACTCGCTGATGAGTTTGGAATTGCCGTTATCATTACAAATCAAGTCGTTTCACAAGTCGATGGCATGTCTAACCCCTATAACCCAGACCCAAAGAAACCCATTGGCGGCAATATCATCGCCCACGCCTCGACTACTCGTCTATCATTCAAAAAGGCCAAAGGTGAAAACAGAAGATGCTCCATTTACGATTCACCTTGTCTTCCAGAGAGTCAAGTGGAATTTGCCATTTGCGAAGACGGCATCCGCGATCCCAGAGATGATAAAGAAAAATCAAACGGCACCGACTAGTATACAGCAATGTAATGAGTTACGAAATATAATCCTGCTCCGCCTGTTGCGCTGCCTCAGGCCGCTGGGCTAGCTACGCCAAGAGCCGTAGCTCGCTCTGCTCGTTTAGCTATCGAGCGGGAGCAGTAAACCGACTCCACTGTCTGGCTAACCGTCGCATGTAAACAGGAGTATCACGTGACTCCGTGAAGAAAGCCGTAGCTCAATTAAATCTTGCAGTGCATAATCTATTTGCCATCACTAAACGCGTGTGATTTGTCTCTCGCGTTGTATTGTGAATACGTATATCCCGCGTCTGAGAATCACAATCTGACTGAAAGCTTTGCTGTTATTTGTTTTGTTCAGACAGGTTGTAGTCTACTTTCAAAATATTCCGACTCGCCAGTAAGAAACTTGTCGGGCCATTGGGCCACATCGGGGCGTTGTCATCAGGAATAGTTCTCTCAAGGCCGTTCACAGCTAGAGTTAGTTCATATTTTACGAAAGATAATAGATATAAAATGGCGGTTACACAAAAGGCAATAAAGTGAGTATTTTGTAGTTTGTACCTGAATCCGAACTAACATTGATTCTAGTGCATTTTTCTCTGGCGGATCTAAGAAACCGAAACAGTCACGAATTGCAGAAGTAAAGACAGAAGAAACAGCAGATCCTGTGACAGACACACTAAAAGAAGAAGGAGAAGAAGATGATGTAAAGAGAAGTACTAGTCCTGCGCGAAAACACAGCAGGTCACCTTCTCTAGAAAGTCCTGTCAAGTCAGCAAGACGGAGTAAAATTATTTCTAATAGTGATGAGGATGAATATGAAAATGAAAGCGAAAACGAAAAAGAAAACGGAAATCGAAATAAAAGTAAAACTATAGTCGCAGGAATCGAGATCAAACCGGGTCAATCAATTCCATACTCAGCGTTGACAAACGTATTTGACAAAGTGGAAGCAACTACAAAGAGACTGGAAATAAATGCTATATGTACTGAGTTCTTCCTAGACGTCTTAAGATTCTCTCCCAGCGAATTAAGCAAAATTACCTATCTGTTTATTAACCGTCTTGGTCCTGACTATGAGGGCCTTGAATTGGGACTTGGCGAGTCTTTAATTATAAAGGCACTTTCTGAAGCCACTGGTCGTACAATGACACAGATTAAATCCGAATATCATAAAGTAGGCGACCTAGGTCTAGTGGCTTTGAAATCTAGAAACAACCAGCCGTTGATGTTTGCTCCAAAGCCGTTATCTGTCTCGGAAGTTTTTAAAAGTTTAACAGAAATTGCCAAATCCACCGGCGCATCTAGTCAGGCAAAGAAAATTGGCATTATCAAACGTATGCTAACCGCTTGTAAAGGAACCGAACCTAAGTATCTAGTTAGAAGTTTGGAAGGCAAATTGCGGATTGGAATGGCTGAGAAATCTGTTCTCACTGCTCTTTCACAAGCGTTTGTTACTTGGGAATTTGAGAACAAGGGCAAAAAGGTCAAACCTGACGATATTGCAAAGGCTGATGATATAGTTAAAGACGTCTATTGTCAATTACCAAATTATGAAGTGATTATCAACGCCATGTTAGAAAATGGAATTTACAAGCTTAAAGATTCCTGCAAATTAACGCCCGGAATCCCTCTTAAACCGATGCTTGCAAAACCTACAAAATCAATCACTGAAGTTCTTGACAGATTCAACGGTGAAGAGTTCACCGTGGAGTACAAATACGATGGTGAACGTGCTCAGGTTCACGGCACTGCTGATGGTAAAATCTTTGTCTACTCAAGGAATATGGAAGATATGTCTCAACGATATCCTGACATTATTTCAATCGTCCCTCATTTCATGCCGGAAAGGAATACAACCTTTATTCTCGATTGTGAGGCAGTTGCATGGGATCGTGAACAACGTAAGATTCTCCCCTTTCAAGTGCTTTCCACCCGTAAGCGAAAGGATGTAGAGGAAGGGTCTATAAAAGTTAGAGTTCATTTATTTGCATTTGATCTACTCTATCTTAACGGCGAGGTACTTTTACAGAAATCACTCTTAGAAAGACGAGAATTAATCAAAAAAACATTTACTGAAATTGAAGGAGAATTTGCCTACGCAAAGTCAATGAACTCGAACAATATCGAAGAAATCCAGCTCTTTCTTGACCAGTCTGTAAAAGATAGCTGCGAGGGACTTATGGTGAAGATGCTGAATGGATCCGAAAGTGGATATGAGCCTAGTAAACGAAGTAGAAACTGGCTCAAACTAAAGAAAGATTACCTGTCAGGAGTTGGTGATTCTCTTGATTTAGTTGTCCTTGGTGCTTATTACGGCCGTGGTAAGCGAACTAATGTTTATGGAGGATTCCTTCTTGGCTGCTATAACGCTGATACTGAAGACTATGAAACCGTCTGTAAGATCGGTACTGGATTTAGCGAAACAAATCTCGAAGAGTTCCATAAGCAGCTTTCCTCGACAGTCGTTTCTGAACCCAAGTCGTATGTTACATATGACCCTACTCCTGCATCGCTTCCCGATGTCTGGTTTGAACCAACAACCGTCTGGGAGGTCTTAACCGCAGATTTATCTCTCTCCCCCGTTTACAAAGCTGGGATCCAAGAACTGGGTAAAGGCATCTCGTTGCGTTTCCCCCGGTTCATCCGTGTCCGTGAAGATAAAAAACCTGAAGACGCTACCACTTCTGAGCAGATTGTTCAGTTCTATCAAAGACAGGCCTCCCTATCTAACTGAACTCTTTATCATTTATAGTCATTGTATCTGCCTCCGGCTGCTGGGCTCCGCCCTGACCTGTCGCTTCACTTCGCGTAGTAGCTAGGATCACAGATCTGGGCGAAGCCCTGTCGCGTGGCTGTCATTATATTTACAAGACTAAACTCATCACCGCCATCTACAAAAAAGTTGGATTCTCCCATATCTTCATCCGTCTGAACCTGAGCATGTAGTTCGTTATCATGCTCACTAACTACTTTGGATGGACGTGACCCAGGCGCTGCTGCCAAGGGAGAGATTGGAGCCGGCAGTGGATCTCCGCCATGTAGTGGACTAGCCACTGCTGCTAATTCAATATCTTTATATGGAGTAGCGGATTTAATAATGGACACAACTTAACAGATATAATGATATATTTATATACTATAAATAAAGATGAGGATAAAGAGAGTTATTATTCATTCATGACCCCTTTCAAGGTTATAAAGAGTCTAATACTAGAATACGTCAAACGTTACCTACAGTCTGTATTCGCAGATCTGACTCTGACATTAATGAGTATTGAACTGGAAACAGCTTTGAGTAGTGGCACGTCAGGAATCGGTTTGTGACGCTCACCCGTGTTCTCCTGCCCAGATACTATTCCTATTTACATGGCTTTCTCTCCAGCGGCTAGGTTCCTTTCAGCCCGTCCCGTACCTTCACTTTACAAAGCCTGCTGGTATCCTGGATATGGAGAAGCAGAAATCACCTGGCGCTTTATTCCCTAG